>BQKN01000619.1:297282-307378 GCA_022839385.1 Asparagus kiusianus
GCCTTTACAATGAATTATCAAACTTTGGGTTGCATATATCATAATATTACAATCATCATTACACCAAATGCATAAGCTTACAAGCCAGGAATTTTAATTTTAATGTACACAAGTGAAAGATAGCCATACCAGTCATTTTGAACAATGCAGGTTGCATACCTGACACAATACCCCAAATAAGCTTACCTGTACGATGACAAAACATAAGATAGCTGTAAGAAAATTACAATTAGCACAAGAAATGTCCAGACAAATTAAACAAAAACAGGATAAGGATTGGATCAAATAGCACATTAAAACTCCAGAACAATGAAAGAATATAAAATGTTACCTGAGAATTATATAATAGCACAAGAATGAAATAATATAACATATGCAGTAGTAATAATGTCCTGGGTGACAATGTATAAGATAGAAGAGGCCTCAATTGCCATCCTCACATGGGAGTATCACATATACTCTGGTAAGTCTGGACCAGCTTAGCCTCAGAAACAACACAAGATACAAGAAGTGAGTTAACTCACTTCACAAAAGAAACCGAAACCCACCTGTATTCAAAAAGTAATGAAACTGACTACCTGTTAATGAGATAATATATCCTGACTAACTTTTGATCTTAGGGTGTGTTTGACATCCATATAAAATTGGGTCAGGATTGGATCAAATAGCACAATGTATAAGATAGAAGCTGATAATAGCACAACATATGCAAAGAAAATGCAGGTTCCTTACACACCAAAAGTAAGACATTCTTCATATATCAAAGTCAGAAACCATAGATATATGAAGTAATTGATATCCTGGATATCAATTACTTCATATATCCATACAATAGATATACCAAAACAATGTACTCCCAAAAGTCAGACAGAATATAAACACTACTCACTAGACCTCATTCTTCATTCTCTGAATTTGGCTTGTGTTCTGTCATGAAAGCATCCAACAGAACCCTTTGACCAAACTCAGACTTGCAATTAAAATGTCTAGCAGCTTGTTCATTCTCAAATAGTTTATCAAAAAACTTCTTCAATATTTCAATTGGATACTTACCTTCATAACCAAAGACAGCTTTCCCAAGTTTCTCAGTCCAATGCATGTTAACAGATTTCATAGATTCTGAAAACCCTTTCACCTCTTCAACCATTTGTTTCATAAGTTCAGTGTCCATGTTAGCTTTACCACCCTTTCCTTTGCTACTATGTTTTTCAAGGATTTTAGCATTGCGCACACCTCTAGCTGGTTGGGAGTTTGTAGTAATAGAATTGTGCTTAGTTTTTGGTTGAGAGGGGTTGTCATCTAATTCCAGTATATCTCGATAATTATCCTCATCATCACCCAAATTAATAGGTTCAGAACCACCAATATTTTGTGCCACATCTTTTGCCATGTCACCCCTAGCTTGATCATCCCCAATTATTATTGCCAGATCATCATAATGTAGCAGAGGCTTGTTGATATAGTCTTTCAGCCTACAATTACTCTTATCCTGCACATTAATATATAGTCAATTGGTAAGATATATTGCATAAAATTAAATATAACTGATATATAAACAACTAAATGTACCTCCCTCCATCTATCAAAACTCTCAACATCCATAGTGATGGTCTTTGTATCTGCATCCCAACCTGCCCCACTTAGATTACGACATGTTTGCATATCAAAAAAACGAGTACGTAGACTTTTCATGTGATGCCTCACATGCTTTGAAGTGAATTCTGTGCCAAAATGATCATTGACTTCAAGGGCTGCCATGTGAAATGCAGTCTCCTTGAAATTTTTATCAACCTTAAACCCTCTCTTAGCCAATTTTGCAAGACAAGGGATGAGAATATCATCATGTTTTTGAGACCAAAACCTGTGACCACCCCCTGTATTACTATCAGTTTTCAACTTCCTCTTCTTTGTTGATTTGTTCTTTATAGATGTATCAGGTGTAATGTCTGTAACTTCTTCCACAGGTGATCTTTTGTTACTTCCTGTTGATGTATTAGGTGAGTTATGATTGAAATAATGATAATTGGATGGACCAATAAGCATGTTCATGTATGACATGTGTTGATGATGCAAAGGTAAGTAGTTGCCATCAAAGTTTGGTGGCATGAAACCCATGTTGAATTGGCTCATTGAATTCACTGGTGGCATGGAACTCATGTTAGGCACACTCAGTGAGGGCCTTGGTGTTTGAGATTGAGAATTATCACCCATTCCTGTATCAAAAATAACGACATATACACAAATATAGTTATGTTGTAATAAACATAAATGCATGAACACATGAGCAGGAACAAATCAAAGATTATTAACTCCATAACCTTTTGGCAACACAATATGTCTTATTTGGCAAATAAACTCTTGAGTAAGAAACGATTACATGAATATCAATTCAATAGAGTAGGCTCCTAAATTCTTCAAGATATCATGTAGCATGCAAATAAACTCATGAGCAGCCAACATGAAATAAACCATATTACCATACCACTTAATGCTTTAACATAGCTTGATGAGAGTGAGAAGTATGAAAAATATACTCTTGTCAAATGAATTCAAACTAACCTTCAGATTCAACATGCATAACCTAATGAAAGATCCACAACGTATTCATGCTAACATGACCTCTTTACACTAAAAAATCAAGCAAAAAAAAACTATTTATAGCACAAAGAATTGCAAAAAAAAAGCTACCTTCAATTTTTAGAGGTAAAGCAAGGTTGAGTGAAGATTGATCACCCAAACAGCTTGGATCTAGATGAGAAGGAGTAGATTGATCACCCAAACAAGCTCAAGAGAGATAATCTCTCTTGAAAGCCGCCTCCTTTCTATTCACTGGCCGTCGATTGCTACAGAAGAACGGGAATCGCCATCAAATTTCACTCTAGTTTCGACACCCACAGTGAAATTGAAGAAATCCCCCTCTATTTATCAGCCGAGGACATAGATCCTCAAAGGAGGCGGGAGGTGAAAAGAGGACCGCGGGAGTTTGGGGAGAGGAAGTTGAGCGGTGAAAATAAACCCTAAAGTTTTCCAACCAATTTTAGCCGCTGGAAACAGCTAGAGCATTTAATGAACGCCCATGGTTTCCAGCCGATTTCAGGCCAGCGAGAGAGGAAATGGACAACTCTCCAAAGCTGATGTGGCTAGGGTTTCCAAGCCCCCATCTCCCAAAAAAAAAGAACGAAACAAACACACACAAAAGAAACCGTTCAACTCCAAAGCTGATGTGGCTAGGCTTTATTTCTCAAAAACTCAATTTCTCAGCCTGTTTTTTGCGAAACAAACAGGCCCTTAGTGAACAAGTCAGGTAAATTATTACATGATTGGATCTGCTGTACTTTAACTTGCTCCTCCTCTTGAAGATCGTGCGTCCAGAAAAACTTGGGAGATATATGCTTCGTCTTGTCACCCTTGATGAAGCCAGACTGAAGTTAAACAACGCAGGCTGGATTGTCTTCAAATATAGTAGTTGGCTCAAGGTCACCAGTCTTTAGGCCGGTAGACACTAAGATGTGTTGAATGACAGAACGAAGCCAAACACATTCTTTGCTGGTTTCATGGATCGTGAGGAGTTCGGAATGGTTGGATGAGATTGCTACAGTGGTTTGCTTGACAGACCTCCAGGAGATGGCCGTACCACCGAATGTAAACACAAATCCGGATTATGATTTCTCGGTGTGGGGATCAGACCTGTAACCTGCATCTGAATAACCAATTAAGGTGGGAGACCCACCCTTCGGGAAATATAATCCCAGGTCTATAGACCCTTGGAGGTAGCGTAGAAGATGCTTAACTCCATTCCAGTGGCGCTTTGTGGGCGCTGCACTGTATCTGGCTAGTAGGTTAACTGAATACGCTATATCGGGACGCGTACAGTTAGCCAGATATAATAGTACTCCAATGGCACTGAGGTAAGGTACTTCAGGACCTAGCATCTCCTCCCCCTCTTCCAGCGGATGGAAGGGGTCGTTCTTTACATCTAATGATCGAACAACCATTTGTGTACTAAGAGGATGACATTTATCCATTCAAAAATTTTTAAGTAATTTCCGTGTATATGTGGATTGGTGTAACAGGATACCACCCTTAAGGTGTTCGATCTGTAAGCCAAGACAATACTTTGTTTTGCCTAGGTCTTTCATTTCAAAAGTGTTCTTAAGGCTTTCAGATATCCCAACTATCTCTGCAGGAGATCCAATGAGATTTAAGTCGCCGACATAGACGGCGACTATAATAAATCATGTTCCCGATCTTTTTATAAAGATACACGGGCAGACTTTATCATTTGTGAATCCTTGCGTAGCAAGGAACTCACTTAGTCTGTTATACCACATTTTCCCCGATTGCTTAAGATCATATAATGATCTTTGAAGCCTAACAGAATAGACGTCCCGATGTCTATCTGCTATCTCTGGTGGAATTTTATATCCTTCAGGGAGTTTCATATGGATATCTTTATCTATATTACCATATAGATATGCAGTCACAACGTCCATGAGCTAAATTTCTAGGCCTTCCATATATGAGAGGCTTATTAGGAATCGGAAGGTATTCCCATCCATAACCGGAGAATATATTTTTTCATAGTCTATCCCCGGTCTTTGGGAAAAACCTTGTGCTACAAGCCGTGCTTTGTAGCGCACAACCTCGTTGTGTTCATTTCTTTTTCTGATGAAGACCCACTTATATCCCACAGGTTTTACACCTTCAGGTGTTTGGACTACTGGTCCAAAGACTTCGCGTTTCAAGAGTGAGTCCAGCTCAACTCCTATTGCCTCGTTCCACTTTGGCCAATCGTCTCTGCGTTT
Organism: Asparagus kiusianus; assembly: GCA_022839385.1. Taxonomy (NCBI): domain Eukaryota; kingdom Viridiplantae; phylum Streptophyta; class Magnoliopsida; order Asparagales; family Asparagaceae; genus Asparagus; species Asparagus kiusianus. The sequence continues at coordinate 302,088 of BQKN01000619.1, forward strand.
ACATTCCGCTAGAGACCGTGGTTTGATGTCATCATCGTATTCAGTGACGTGAACGACAATATCGAACGCAAAGTCGTTGTCGACGACTGTGTTTTTTCTGTCCAGCACCTCCTCAGTACGTACAAAATTTAATGATGTTTCTCCTATTTGTTCCTCTTCAGGGGAATCTAGGAGGGGAGAGGAAGCTGGTCTGAGCTCAGTATCCTGTGTTGCCTGTGTTGGGTTCATCTTTATTTCTCCAGGATTTTTTCTTTTACAAGGAACTTTGTCCTTCGAACCTGGTGGGCGTCCTCTTTTCAATTGAGGTACAACCGTTTCTGTTGCCGGCGGATTGCATCCATCTTTGGGGATGTCAATCCTAGCTGGCGTGTTGACAGCAGGGACGTGTGATCTGACAATCTTCTGGTTATCAGTGAATTTATCCGGAAGTAAATGTACTGTATTCTGAAGATGAAGAATCTTCAGGATCTCATCTTCACATTGACTAGTACGCGGATCATAATGAGACAAAGTCTTGGTGTTCCAAGAAATGGTCTTAGAAGCGTTAGGCTTCCTGGACTGTGTGCCAAGTTTAGGAAATGAATCCTCAACAAATTCACAATCATCAAGACGTGCCTTAAATGCGTCACCCGTCTGGGGTTCAAGGTATCTTATTATAGAGGACGAATCAAACCCTATATAGATACTCAAACGACGCTGTAGACCCATTTTGGTCCTTTGTAGAAGAGCAATTGGGACGTAAACTACACAACCAAACACTCTCAAATGTGAGATATTCAGAGGTGCACCATAAATAAGCTGCATTGGTGACAAAATATGGCCACCAGAGGGCCGTATTCTGATAAGTGATGCGGCATGCAATATGGCATGACCCCAAGCCTCAACAGGCAACTGTGATTGCATCAACAATGGACGAGCAATCCATTGCTCTGATAAGTGATGTGGTATGCAATATGGCATGACCCCAAGCCTCAACAGGCAACTGTGATTGCATCAACAATGGACGAGCAATCCATTGCAATCTCTTAATTAGAGATTCTGCTAACCCGTTCTGGGTGTGAACATGTGCTACAGGATGTTCAACTTTGATGCTAGTTACTAGGCAATAGTCTTGAAAGACTTGTGAAGTGAATTCTCCCGTATTATCAAGACGTAATTTCTTGATTTGATTATCGGGAAAATGAGCCTGCAACTTAATAATTTGTGCCAATAGCTTTGAAAAAGCTAAGTTGCGGGTGGACAAAAGGCTCACGTAAGACCATTTGGTTGATGCATCTATAAGTACCATAAAGTACCTAAATGGTCCACTTGCGGGGTGAATAGGCCCACAAATATCACCATGTATTCTCTCCAAGAAGCTAGGAGACTCTAATCCCACTTTCAGAAGGGAATGTCTCGTGATCAGTTTACCTTGGAAACAAGATAGACATGAGTAATCACCCTTCTGAGGAATCTTTAGGTTCTTCAGGTTGTGTCCACTTGATTGGCTCATGATGCGGTGCATCATTACTGATCCTGGGTGACCCAGTCTGTTATGCCAAAGTTTAAATTTCGTCGAAGAATGGCACTTCTGGTGCACAATCATGTTAGCTTCTACTGGTTGAATATATGTATGATAGAGACCCGACGGGAGTCCCTTGAATCGTTCTAAGATAGTTTTTGAACCATCTTTTTGACGAGTTACATACAAATACTCATCCTCATTTATATCATTGGTTTCTAAGTGATATCCGTTTAAACGAATATCCTTGAAACTTATGAGGTTTCTATTAGATTTCGGAGAGAATAATGCATCTTTTATTATTAGTCTCGTTTTATTTGGGAGCAATATCATTGCTTCACCAAATCCTTCTATTATGTTAGATAGTCCCGAAATCGTAATTACGGGATCGCCATAATCATATAAGCTATTGAAATAGCTTCTTTCGCGAAGGATTGTGTGCGTCGATGCACTATCCACAAAGCACTCACACTTCATCTATAACATGAATGCAATATTTTAATCTAAAGAAAATAACTATCTTTATTGAAAAGTAAAGTGCATTACATGGAAAGTAAAGAACTAAAGATGAAAGTACTATGAGAATTTAAATGCATATAAAGATAACATGGATCTAGTCGAGAAGATCATCCGTTTCGAAGTCATCAGCAGTGAACTGAGTAGATGGCTGTTTTTCCACCAGATTTGTTTCAACATGAGACTTCAGGCTCGCTTGATACAGATCTTGGAGGTGTCGCGGAGTGCGACAGTTTCTGGACCAATGTCCAGTCATGCCACATCTGTGGCATTTGTCCTCCCAAGTGTTCTTGGGAATGGACGACAGCGCAGTGGTCTTCTTCTTCCACTTCTTCTTTCCCTCACTATTGCTGCTCTGGGGAGGGTTGTTTTTCTGGGGTTGACATCTGGCCTGCCACTTAGGGGCTTTCCCCTTGTTGAATTTACCCTTATGCTTTTTCTTCTGCTTCTGGGAAGAAAACATGTGAGCTTCGGGTAGAGGAGCTGAGCCTGCAGGGCGTAGGTTATGAGTGGCCAAAAACAATTATCTGTTTTGCTCCGCCATCAGAAGGGTGGAGTGCAATTCAGAATACTTTTTGAACTTTCGTTCGCGGTACTGTTGCATGAGGATTGCATCCTTCTCGTGGAAGGATGTGTAAGTCTTCTCCAACATGCGTTCCTCCGAAACTTCTTCACCACACAACTTCAGGCGTGAGGTGATATTATGAAGTGCTGAGTTGTACTCAGCTACGGACTTAAAGTCCTGAAGTCGGAGGTTTTCCCACTCATAACGTGCACGTGGGAGGATCACATCTTTCTGATGTTTGTATCGGTCCTCAAGTACAGTCCACAATTCCTTTGGGTCCTCTACAGTCAGGTATTCGGCCTTCAGGGTCCGATCAATATGTCTCCTGATGTAGATAATGGCTTTCACCTTATCTATATCAGAGATGATCACTGTAGTAGCAACCTCAGCATTATTTACAGCATTACCCGTAACAGTGACCGAAGCCGGTGGAGCAGGAGTTGAAATTATGGCTAATAAGCCCTGGGCACGTAAGTGGAACTTCAGGTCCACATGCCAACTCAAATAATTCTTGCCAGAAGCGTCAAGGACTTCGAAATCAACGCTCGCTATTTTAACCATTTTATCTATGCATTTGAAAGACATGAATTAATAATAAGGAATTAAAAATTCATGCAATAAACATGTTGCGTGGATCAGCCCGTCACCAAAAAATAAAAAATGTCCAAAGTCCGATTATACAGTCCAAAGATAACAAAAAACATAAAATTAAAATATAATTTGGAAAACCCTTGGGGGGTCCCTGCATTTTGCAAAAATGCCTTCGTCTTCAATGGAATACACCAGTCTTTGACTTATTACAATTATATCCTCACTATAATTTCTCTCTCAGAAGGAAAAGAAAATGCAATGAATTTAAATTTGGTGACAAAAAGGCTGATCCAAAAACCACAACATTATTTATTTAAACATCCACGCAATTTAATAATAATATATGCAACAGGCATAACAATTGCGCAACATCTCAGGCATATAATTAGATATAACCTAAATATTTAATAATTACGTGGGCCACGAGGACATATATCATACGCACCGTTAGTTTAGATTACTAACGGCAGAGCGATCTCAGGACCTTCCGTAATTATTAAACATGAAAAATCTGAAGATGTTGCATGTGGATAGGTTTTGAGAGTTAGGCTCTGAGACGTGTGCATGGGACTTTGATGGCGACAGTGCAAAACCTACATGCTCTAACTTTTAAGATAAAATGAACAGTAACAGGTACATTTTGTGAACAGTAATATTTTTTTATTTATATAACTGTTTTTCCGAATTTTAATCAACAACTAATTAATCCTATGAACATTTATATATCGGATGAACAGTAACTGCTTTGGATGAAGAGTAACCGTTTTTAACATAAAATTAAAACTGTTTTAAATGAACAGTAAAATCTTTATATTCGGAATAAACAGTAACAATTAATTTTTTTAAAAATAGCAATTAACTAATAGTATTAATTACTAGTTATGCCAACAAATAATGAAAGCAATTAGATTAGGTGAACAACAATAAAATTGCGTAATAAACAGAAAAATTCCCGAGTGAACAGTAACCCTCGGTGAACAGTAACAAAATTTTCCCTTTTTCTATTAATTTTCCAGCTGTCATATATTATTCTACGGATTATAGTAATTACCTCTAGATCAAAGATCTAGGGACGATCGATACTAAAGATCCGTAGAACGCTGCCTCCTTGCGATGATCCGTCGAACGCTCCCACTGCAACAAACCAGATCTCAATGCGCAAAAGAGGAAGGAATATATTTTTTTTTATGGCTCAGGGATTCAAGAACACTATGTGCTGATAACGTGTTTAAAACTCATCCATGGGCCAAAGGCCTATGATGTATATTTATACTAGTCAATGTGAATAGGTTGAGTACCCAAGAGTCACCCCCACTTATTGGGGTGTTACACCACTATAATAGGGTGTGAATGGAGGGATAATGAGGGGGAGACCAAAGGCCTCCCTCATCTCATAATATTTCTTAATATTTTTTCTTTCTAGTATAGGTTTTTCTTTTAAACATGTTTCATAATTCTTGTTGGCATTGTCAATCTGACCCAATTAGGAATTGCTTTTGCTGCAGTGGAACGTCAAATTTCAATACTTCGTATTCAGAAAATGAACATTAGTTGACTATAATAAAAGCTAGTTTCTATAATTTACAAATTTAATTAATATTTTCTTCCTAATTAATATTAATTAAATATTAAAGTTAAATTCCGTTCAAGAATTTTACAGCTCTATCTTCTCAGTCAAACATAACACTCCTTGCTATTTTTTTATTTTGTCGTAAGAGTGTGTTTGGCTACTAATTAAAATTGGACAATACTTGTTTCTTAAACTGGTTTTAGAAAGAACCGGAATAGTCTGTGATCAACTCCTCTCTAGTTCATAACGAAACACCGTTTTAGATGTTAAAAAAATAAACTAAAGTAAACTGATTCATGGCCAATTTTTTCCAATCAAAAGATAGTCTAAAAAGTAAGATGAATTGGAGCTAGAACTAATATGGGGTGGGCTAAAAACTAACATGAGACCGGTTAGAACTAACATGAGGCAGTTTAGAATTAACTTGAGAGCCCAAGAGCCTAGAACTAAGATGAAATAGAGCTAGAACTAACATGGGACGGGTTAGAACTAATGGGGTGGGTTAGAACTAACTTGAGAGCCCAAGAGCCTCTACTAAGATGAATTAG
>BQKN01000619.1:310443-320760 GCA_022839385.1 Asparagus kiusianus
GAGAGAGAGAGAGAGAGAGAGAGAGAGAGAGAGGAGGAGGAGGAGGGAGAGGGGGGAGATGAGAGCGCTGTGTTTGAGGGATTGAGAAGAGGGGATAAATGATATTTTAGGGATTTTAGCTTAGCTGGCATGTAATAATTGCTAAAAAGGGGCTGTAGCACAAAATAGTACGTTTTAAGAGACTGAACCATATGGGGGAAACTAGGAGGGGCTGCAACACATGAAGTTTCTTCTTTTGGAGCCCGGACACATTTTTCCCTTAATGGTAAATAAACTACCGAAGCGAATATGACCGAATAGTTACTCGAACAATTTATCAAGCTATTTATTAATTATTTGGTTCATTTCCACCTCTACTCACAAGGTTATGTGTGAATATAGTTTTTCTGTCTTAACATAGTTTTGTTTATTTAGTATGTAACAGTTGTTGATGTACGAAAACACACAGTCAAATGAAAGTAGAATAAGTTGACGGAGATCCTCTAACTCTCCGAATATCTGGTCCTTAAGCAAATTGTTATTCTCTTCACAAGTAACAAATCGTAAGAGGACGGTGTGTGATTCCTTGATTGTTCATCTGACGATCAAGTCAGTGAGCTGCTTGTGTGGAGAAGTATATGGAACTATAGTAGTTCTTAAGTTCCGAGAATAGTGGAAAAAACTTATCTTTATTGGAAATAGTATCTCTATATATAGTAGGGATAGAAAGGTAGAATGGTAACTTCAACGAGGTTTAAGGTGGCGGTCAAGTCAGCCTTTGCTGTACAGGTGTCGGCCAACAAGTAGGGAAGAGGTCACGTCGGTGTTTAATGCGAAGTGATTGAGGGTATGTAGTGCCAGAGTGGTCTAATATGTCATAAATATTATTAGGGACAGAGGAATGATGGCGCCCATAATATATTTAATGACATTTATTGCGAGGTGATTGGTCACCAATGTACAGGAGGGGGCTCAAGGCTCGACGTGTTTCGTCACGTTTCTATTCGTTGGATGGTCGAGAAGTACCGCCTTTCGATTCGCCCTCGCAAGGTGTCGGCCTATTAGTTGGCCGAGTGAGGTGGTTGGGTTGTCAACTCAACCAGGTGACGACATGATCACCTCTCGGATCGTCGATATGTGACGTCTTTTGAGTCGTCCTCCGCAAGATGTCGGTGTGTTGAGTCGACCTGGTTGGGCCTATGATTATCTTAAGATGCTAAATTGATTATATATAATGTGTGACACTTGTCTGTCATTGATTGGATATTATTTTTCATTACAAAAACAGCTATAACAACAGTCAATTAAAGTTAAGATATATTGGCCTTAGTTTTTATTTTCTCTTCTTCTGACAAATGTGTGTTGTTATTCAATTTTCAAGTTCTCTTTTTTTAATTATGGAAGTTGGTACGATGAAACTAATTTTTTTAATTAGGTAAGTTGTTATCCTTAAGTTCTTTTTTTTCTTTTTTTAAATTTAGAAATTAGGCCAAATAAAGTTAATTCCACACAAAACATGATAAGAAATTCATTTAGGTTTTGCCTATTATGACTATTCATCTAATTGTTTGTGGACAAATTATTTTCTTATTGCTTGTACAATGTATAATATTTTTCCATAAACCATCTATCTTAGAAAGTAAACTATTTTCTTTTTTTAGGTCCCTACTTTTTAACATAAAAATTCTATTATTTTTATAAAGTTATGTACATTATACTCTAAAACGCATTTCTTATTCATAATTATAAATATTTGTTGTCATTGTTTGTTTAAATATTTGTTGTCATTATTTGTTTTAAGAAGTTAATTTGATTGTAGAAGAAGGCATGTCAACCTCCTATATGATTGTTCAATACTATAAATAAATCTACTACTCACGTATTGTTTCAAATTGAATATTTTTGGAATAGATAATTATATAGTGAAAAGATAATCCTTATTTTTGGCTTATCTTTTTGCAGCTTTAGATTCCATGTAAAACACTCTAGGTTATCTTTATTTAGATCTATGTTTTTTCCTTTTGCTCTTCATGGGAAGAGCTCTTACTTAAGGGAACACATCTAAAACTAGAAAATTTGTGTACTAAATTTTTAGTTTTATATGTAATTTATTGGTAATTATTCAAATATTTCAAACTTTTAATACTACTTTGAAAAACTCGTGCATCGCAACGGGTCTAAAACTAGTTGAATTTTAAAGTTGCCAAACTCACCTTTAGCTATTTAGTGGCCGGTTAAAGAGAATTGTGACTGGTTCAAAATATAACCCTTTGTCGTATCTCAACAAATTGCGCTGGCTTCTATTTTTACATCCAAGGAGATAAATCATAATCATAATTGAAGAATAAATGATTGAAGTTAAGTTCTTCACTGCGATTTGATAGAGAGGAGAACCCAAAGCCAAAGTAATCAAGATAATTATCACAAACTCCCTTTCCTATAGTGGGTTTCCAACAAGGCCCTCTAAACTTTATAATTCCGCTAAACACTCACAAATTTTGGGATGTCTTTATAATTTGAAATTAGCCCCCCAAATTTATTAAGCATTTTGTAATTAGTCACTCAACTCTTGCAACTTAGGGCTAACCGGAAAGACTAATTTTAAAGCCCCTAATTTTGTGTGTGTGTGTGTGTGGTGGGGAGATTTGGGAGACTAAGTTCAGAATATGAAAATTTGGGGGAACTAATATTGAAAAACATCTTGATAAAAAAAAGACGAAAATATTCAGTTTAACCAGACCCACTAAGGGGCTGTTTGGTTGATGTTTTTTGGGTGGTAAAAGAGGGAAAAGCTGCCAAAAATGTCAACTTTTTGACAGTTTTCCCCCAAAATCTGTTCTTTAAGAGCTGATTTTGGGGGGAAGCTGCCAAAAAGCTGATATTTTTGACAGCTTTCCCCTCTTTTACCACCCAAAAAACATGAACCAAACAGCCCCTAACTCCGTTTAGGGAGTCTTTTGGGGAAATTTTGAAGTTTGGGGCTCTTTGAGTGATACCCCAAAGTTCATGGGTGTTTAGGGAATTCTATAAACTTTGCCGAGTTCAAACTCTATTAAGCCCATATGGTTTCATCTGCGAATCTATTAAGCCTCTGTGGTTTCATCTGCGAATCTATTAAGCCCCCGTGGTTTTTTTTCGACTCTATTAAGCCATGTGGTTTCATCTGCGAATCTATTAAGCCCCGTTTGAAATTCAAAACACGGGGCTTAATAGATTCACAGATGAAACCACATGGGCTTAATAGAGTCAAAAAAAAAAGAATGAAGGCTTAATAGGTTCGCAGATGAAACCACAGGGGCTTAATAGAACCGAAAAAAACCACGGGGGCTTAATAGATTCGCAGATGAAACTACGGGGCTTAATAGAGTCGAAAAAAACCACGGTGGCTTAATAGATTGGCAGATAAAACCATAGGGGCTTAATAGAGTCAACTTTGCCAGGGGTCCATTGATAGCCTACAAAAGAGCAGCGGGGGTTTTAATAAATTAAACCCCTACAAATAAGAAAAAACCTTTTACTAACCCCACATTCCCCTTCTATTCATCAACCCCCAACACCAAACGCCTCCTCCCCCTCCCCTCCCTCCACCAAACCCAATCAAAAACTCCCAACCTCCTTCACCCACCCAAACCCTGACCCCCCAACCGACCACCAAAAAACTCACTCACTCTCACCAAAAAAAAAACCCCCCCATCAATGAAGAAGCTCTACAACTCCAAGGGCCCCAGGAGGGTCCACCCCTCCCCCCCCTCCCCCTCCCCTCCCCTCCTCTCCTCTCTCCCCACCGCCCTCCTCGCTCTCGCCTCCACCCTCTCCCCTCAAGAGCAAGAAGTCCTCTCCTACCTCCTCGACTCCGAGAAGCTCAAAGAGAAGCAACCCAAAAGCAAGAGCAAGAAGAATAAGGGCAAGGTTGATGTTAATTACAACCATGCCCCTGACCTCGGCTGCTCCTGCTTTGGATGCTACAAGAGCTTCTGGGCTCGTTGGGATGCCTCGCCCAACCGCCACGTCATCCACCTCATCCTCGACGCCTTTGAGGAGACCCTTGAATCGAAGGAGGCCAACGGGAAGAAGAAGAGGGGGTTGAAGAGCAAAAAGATCGATTTTGATGAGGTTTTGGCGAAAGAGAAGAGTGCCCATGAGGAGAAAGTTGATGATGATGGCCATGATGACGGGTACGGGCATGTTGGTAATGATGATGGTGGCGGTGGTGATGATGGTGGGTATGATGGTGATGATGGGGATGGGGATGGGGATGATGATGAGGAGGAGGATGAAGAGGGGAAGAGCTCGGTTAGGAGGTTTGTGAGTTGGGTATTTGGGATGAACAATTAGAAAATTAGATTAAAAAAATAAAGGTTAGTTTTTAATTTTGCTACTTGTTTTTTTTTATCCTCTCCTGCTTTGTATGATATTTTTTTCCCTCTGGGAAATTTTCTGGGCAAGTGTAGACTTTTTTGGTTCGTGTAAACAAGGAAAAGAAAACGAGGAAATGGAAAGAAAAAAACGCTTAAAACTTTCTGTGTATTTTAGTTGGATTTTGTGTAGCTAATTGTCTTTGTAGTTCTTAGACTTGTTTTTATTTGTTCTTCTTATAAGTTTTTTCTTTTATCCCCCTTCTGGCTTAAATTGATTATATTTATTAATATTTTTTAAAGATATATCCAACAATGTTCATTGGTATTCACAAGAAAAATGCAACTTTCATGAGAAAGGATAAATCTTTTTTGGCTTTTTAGCAAAATGGTCTCTTTCCGTTTCTTTTAGCCGAAGGATATAAGTTGAATAAAACGGTTGATTTTATTTTTTCTGAAAATCATCCATTAGCTGTTGGTAATTTTCTAGGATTTATTTTGTGCTGGTAATTTTCTTTTCAGTATGAGCAGTGATAACTTGTGTACTACTTAGAAAAAGAGATATTTTCTTGTAATGAAAAGAGAAATAATGAATTGATGAAGCTCATTATATATTCAGTAATACAAGAGTAATACAATTCATAAAGTAACTTATTATTTTCTTTTCAGTGTAACTTTTTGAGACTTTCAATCCCCAGATTACACAAAGAGATGCCTTGTTAAATTATTATTATGGTCATTAGTGCCAAAGTGACTAGTTTGTTGTATCGTAATTTGCCATTTAGTTTATATGAACTATGTTCATAGGAGCATAAATTCGTCCCAAGTATTTGTCGGGTAGTGATCAACCGAAAATTATTTCGGTATTAATTCATGTTATTTTTAGAATATGGATTTGTCATTTACTTTAGGATTTAACTATATATAACTGTATTTATGTGAACTATGTAGTTTCAAATTTTACGTTTATTTCAATTTATTGTTTAGATTCATTTAACTTGCTAAGAGGTCGGGTGTTGGTAACCTAGAGATGATAAACATTATGTATGGATCACGGCATCCATAATGATTTATAATTATTAGTTTAGGCCAAATTGGCAAATTCAAATCAATCTATAACAAATATATAATTTTTTAACTACCCAAGAAGTTGGATTATTTCCAACAATTGTTATCTGAATTCAAAATGTGTTCTTGGGGCCGTTAGATCCTGCTAACCTATGGATGATCTTCTTGAGGGAACAACCTGCGCATGATAACTTATAATTATTACTTCAAACCAAATTCAAGATTAATTAATAATAAATTACAATTTGTAAATCGGACCCATGTCTAACACCTTAAGATTTTGACTGTTTCAAATATTTATTTGAGGTGTAATTTAGCTTCTTATATAGTGCAAGTGATATCTTTCATCTCATCTAAATAGCATCATAAAATGACTAAACAAACTTGCCTCAAAATATAAAAATAAATAAATGAAAACATTCTTTATTAAAGGGGACACCAACCGAGCTATTTATTAACATAATGAAGTTTATAATAGCTTGTCTCCAATGGCATTGATACTACCCCCACTCTCTCTCTCTCCTCCGTTATTGTGTCCTAACTTTTTATAACAAATTTGAACAGCAAAAAGGAAAAATTGTTTTTTTTAGAAAGATGTGAGCACAGTGAGCATTAAGCACAAGGCCGAGAGAGGATTGGCTGCATCGATAGTGTCAAAAGAGAGGTGACAGCCTTTTCCCAGTTCCAAGACTCAAAAGCACCGTCCTTGGTGGAGTGTTTTTTTTTAGTAGGTATTTCCTTAGCTCTTAAGCTTTGAATTTTCATAATTAGAAACTAATCTAAGTCATAGATTGATTTTGCTAAATTCGGCGCATGCGCTTATTTGGGAAACTCTTGTGATGTTATCAGAATTTATAACCTGAATCTGAAAATATCACAGTAAGCAAACCAGTCCAGCTTGTATGTTCTACTTTCAGGGGCTGTTTGTTTGTATGTTCTACTTTTAGGGGCTGTTTGTCTAAAAAAAATTGGGAAATCAAAGAATGAGAAATCAAAGAATAGAAAAACTTGTATTATAGTTGTTTGGTTGGCTAAAAAAAAATAGGAAATCAAAGTGAGTTTGTATGTTCTATTTCCTATAATAAGTTGTTTTGTTGTGGTTGGTTCATTCTTAAAAATAAGAAAATAAATGAGATGAGATGAGATGAGTTGTTATTATATTATTGGATGATGTGACCTACATTTAAGAAAATTAATTTCCTTGATTTTTTGAGAAAATAGGTGAAAATGAAATGTTAATGAGATGAGATAAGTTGTCACTATATTATTGGATGATGTGAGTGATTTTTAAAGATAAGATGAGATGAGTTGGATGGTGTGACTCATTTCTTATGTTTGGTTTATATTTTTAAAAATAAGAAAAGAGATGAGATGTGACGAGTTTGTAAATAAAAATAATATTTTATTGATAAAAGTGTATGGATTTTCTTTTCTTGATATGAGTTTTAAAGATGAAAATGTATAAAAATAATATTTTAATAAAAAGGTACACAAGTTTTCTTTTCTTGGTTTGTAGGAAATCAACCAAACAGCCCCTTAAGGTAATTGGTTTCTCGTTCTATTGCTCATTGAAGAGAATTGGTCACATTGCAGGATTATAAGAGTTAATTACAGATCTTTTGGTTTATATAATTTTCAGAGTGAATTTATAAAACTTTACTTGATAACGCCTTTCACTATCTATATTTCTTAATTATAAGATACTTTACATCACTTTTGACAATAATTTCTTAAGAATTTATTCATATTAGTATGTATTATTAAAATCTTAAAGATATTATTCTTTTACGCACAAATTATTATGTGATGTGATATAGTATAAGAGTGCTGCTACGGGGACTCAAAATATGGGACCAAGGGTGTCCCCTCCCTATTGCATAATAAGTTGGCCATGCCAACTCATTATGCAATAGGGAGGGGACACATCACATGTCCCCTCCTTTGGTCCCATATTTTGGGTCCTTAAATCATTTTCCATAGTATAAATACAACGGTTTTTTTATAGAATGTTTATGGGCAATCATAAGAGAAGAGAGATAGAGAGAAATGAATAGCCATGGGACCTACTGATTTACATTAATTTTTGTGCATAATTCATTTCTCTCTATCTCTCTCATCTCTTATAGAGTGCAGATTAGTAAAATGATTGATATAAGTGGTGCAGATAACATTTTGGCCCTACTTCAAAGAGCTTTGCTACAGGGACCCAAAATATGGGACCAATATAGGGGACAAGTGAGGTGTCCCCCTCCTATTGGATAATGAGTTGGTCATCATTAATGATGACCAACTCATTATCCAATAGGAGGGGGACACCTCACTTGTCCCTCCTATTAGTCCCATATTTTGGGTCATTGAGGAATTTTTCTACTTCAAAACGTTGGAACTTATAAGGTTAGTGAACCGACGCACAATGATTTGATATAAGTGGTGCAGATAATAAAATGATAACAAAGAGGTCAATACATAATGCGGTGGGAACTTTGCTTGATGACTTCAAAACCATTAATTGTTAAATCTCTTGCTTGTAGTTCACACACGCTAGTAGAAATCAGAAGGTCCTTGTAGATGTATGGTATACTCCCAATTTTCATGGATTAGGTCCAAAATGTTAAAACTTTAGGGTTGCAATCGCAAGTACAAAGTCCGTGACCAAAAAGTTTAGCTCAAAGGGTTTCTTGACCAAGTCTAGATATATTTCCTTTCTCAATCCTTTTGGTCTCAGTCAGTCTGCACTCTTCAATTTAGACTCACAAAATGTGACTAATTATCAGATAAAAAGACCAGGTTCGACTCACGTGGTTCAGGAGCATGACCAACAAATATCCACAATTTATACGTGGCACCAAGTCTATATAAATTTATGTGCACATATTTTTAGAGTTTTTCAATACTTGAATCTCCATAGCTTATTTTATTCTTATGTATGTATTCACACTGAAAAAGTTGGGATGAGAAATGCCCACTATGCTATCCTAATACACTCAAAAGTATTCTATATTAATTAGCACTTATATACCCTATAGTTTCCCCTAATTTTCACTTTTATATCCTCACTTGTTTTTTTACTTCACTTTCATACCTTAAAGTTTCTAAAAGTTGCACTCTAATATTCTCTATTACGAAAATGCGATAAATGTTTCTTGAATTTTCTCATCTAACACTTATACATCCTAATGTTTGTTGAATTTACTATTAAACATACAATAATTCTATTCTAAACTATCTCAATTATATTTTAGAACAGAATTATGATGGAGTTAACAATATATTCAACAAATATTAAGGTTTAGAATATTTTAAAATTAGCTTGTGAGTGTCATATAGAAAATAAGGAGGGACGTTCTCATGTTCGTACATCATAGGATGTTAAAGTGTAAATTTCAGAAACTTGAGTGTATAAGTGGGGCCAAAAACGTGAGTGTATATAAGTGCAAACTAGGGGAACTTTTAAGTGCTTATATTATTAGAGAGTAGAGTATCACTCTCCTTTAAATCAACACGGAGGTATACTATTCAATTGTATATGAGTTCAACAGTTTGCTAATGATCCAATAATCTTTTTTCAGTTAAAGATGGTATTTCTTGGTCACATACTTAAATAAGATCCCTGTATTGTTTTATCTAAAGCTTTCAAGTAAATATGCCGTCTAAAGTTTTAAGGTATTTTGAAATTCAGAGGTTTGAATTTTGTTCATAAGAATCAATACTTTTCTAGTGACAGTTATAAAATTGTTTTTTTTTTAAAGAAGAGGATAAACTATACTAATACTTCAGCGTCAACATAGAAACCTAGTTGAATTAATAGTAAAAAAATAACACCTTCAATTATTCTACCTACTTCCCACCTAATTTGTCAAGATATATTACGCCGTACTATTTCCACTTGCTTATCATCTCTAAAGTTATAGCTACATCATAGGTAGTCACAAAAACTCCACATATATTACTGTTAAGTTTCACCTAAACTCATGTTTCATAATGACTACTTTCAATTAAAAATCATTATGTATTATTAACCTTTTCTACAAAACAAATAAGCCGTTCCAAGCAATTGGATGGATGCTAATCACTTCATGAAACAACAATTATAGATTAAAATCCTCAAGTCAAAGCTAGATTAAGACTAATATTACTAACATTACTCCTTTCAGGGGAAAAAAGATGTTGCTCGCATGAAATTTCTACACAAGCAATTAAACAACATATATCTTACTAAAAACAATGGGAAAAAACATACCAGCCATCTGAGACTAAATCAAAGCTCAACTTCATGACTTATTCTGACCAAGTAAATATTGGAAAACTTCTAGCTTTTTTATTATAAGGATTCACTAGTTTCTACAATCAAGGGAAAAATGTGTCCAGGCCCCAAAAACAGAAACTTCATGTGACAAGGCCCCTCATAATTTTTCCCATATGGATCAGCCCCTTGAAGTGTGACATTTTGTACTGCAGCCCCTTTTTATCAATTATCACATGCCATCTAAGCTAAAATTCCCAAACTATCCTTATCCTCTCTCCTCAATCTCTCTGACCCAGCAATCATATCATCTATCCTCTCTCTCTCTCTCTCTCACATCTCCTCTCTATCTCTCTCTCTCTCTCTCACCTCTCTCTAAAACTAAGAACTTTCTCAAGCTTGTCGTCCTGGTCGAGACGCACAGAGCATTAATCTATTAGCTAGAAGAAGAAAAGAAAAAAAAGGAAAAAAAAAAAGAAAGGTAAGGAGAAGTAGAGTAGAAGGGGAATGAAGAGAAATGCCGTAATTAAGAAAGAACAAAAATGTGTATTAATGTATCTCTATGAATGAAATTGCCACGGTGCCGCCGAGCGATATTCGAAGCAATATAACGAGAGGTAGAAAATGAGCCCAAATGAAAGGAAGATACCGTGTGATAGACAATATAAAGGG
>BQKN01000619.1:321160-365239 GCA_022839385.1 Asparagus kiusianus
GTTCTTTTTTAATTACGGCATTTCTCTTCATTCCCCTTCTACTCTACTTCTCCTTATCTTTTTTTTCTTTTTTTTCTTTTTTTTCTTCTTCTAGCTAATAGATTAATATTCTGTGCGTCTCGGCCAGGACGACGAGCTTGAGAAAGCTCTTAGTTTTATAGAGAGGTGAGAGAGAGAGAGAGAGAGAGAGAGAGAGAGAGAGAGAGAGAGAGAGAGGAGATGAGAGAGAGATGATATGATTGCTGGATCAGAGAGATTGAGGAAAGAGGATAAGTATAGTTTGGGAATTTTAGCTTAGCTGACATGTGATAATTGATAAAAAGAGGCTGCGGTACAAAATGTCACACTTCAAGGGGCCGATCCACATGGGGAAATTATGAGGGGCATTGTCACATGAAGTTTCTACTTTTGGGGCCTGGACACATTTTTCCCTACAATCAAATGACTGTTGAATTTAAATCTAATTAAATCTATTTGTGGGCACATATGTTATATCAGTGTGTGTTGCTATCTTTACAATTGACCCACATAAAATGATCAATCAGATAATTGAGTCAATGGGTATTTATATATGTCATGAGCTAATTGTACACATACCAGATTGCAATTCTAATTTAATGAGGGGCTAAATTAGAAAACTACAAGTCTATATAAAGTGGTTATGGTCCCTAATCTTAGGGTCGAGTTCTCATTCTCTAATCCCCATCTAAAGAGAAATCTCAAAAGAGAATCCTCAAGATTGGAAGATCCAAAACCCAAATTTCTGATCCGTGCAATGGATTCAGGTATAGCTTCCGCTCCTTTTTTGTTTTAATCTCTATGATTTAATCATGATTAAGTTCAACAAGTGGTATCAGAGCCACCATGATTATTTCTTAGGGGTTTAAGATTTAAAATTGGTTTTTTATCCTAATCTGTGGATTTTTCAGAACTGTTCGCAGATGAACAGTAAAAGTTCATTTTTTGTTTGGTTTTTCTTTCAATTTTTGGATCTGTTGCACTCATGAGCTGTAAAGTTTATTTTTTTTGTTTGATTCCTTTTTCAGATGTTTGGATCTGAAATGGATTCATATTCAGATCAAAAGTGCGCAACATATCAAGTTTCGGATCTAGATTGAGTTCAAAATCGACAAAAAATGGCTTTTTTTGGTTTGCCGTCTTTCTCCAAAACTCCTCACCGGCGATGTTCGCTGACGGCCCCGCTGTCAAATGATGACAGTGGCAACAACAATCAGGAATCCTAGGGTTTTTTGAAACCCTAAGTGCGGGAGCCCAAGCAGTGGCAGTGACGGATCAAGTTTTTGAAACCCTAAGTGCGGGAGCCCAAGCAGTGGCAGTGACGGATCAAGTTTTTGAAACCCTAAGGGGTGAAGAAATTAGGGCTTAAGGGCTTACCTGATCTCAGGTGAACTTCGGGTTTGACCGAGGTTCGAGCTTCAGGTGAACTTCGGTTCGATTCCAGCGAACTTCGGTTTGCTTCAGACGAACCTCGTGTTCGATTCAGCTTTGTTGAGAGCTTCAGGCGAACTTCGGTTCGATTCAAGCGAACTTCGGTTTGCTTTAGACGAACCTTGTGTTCGATTCAGCTTTGTTGAAAGCTTCTGACGAACTTCAGTGTGATTCCAGCGAACTTCGGTTTGCTTCTGACGAACCTCGTGTTCGAAACTTCAGTCAAAATTTGGTTCGAAGTTCAGTCGAACCTCGTGTTCGAAGCTTCAGTCGAACTTCGGTTCGAAGTTCAATCAAAACTCGTGTTTGGTCTCAGGCGAACCTCATGTTTGACTCAAGCGAGCTCGGCTCAACTCAGGCGTATTCGACGTTCGTTGCATGCGAGCTCGACATTCGGATATCAGGCGAGCTTTCGAATTTTTTGAAATTGAGCTTCGTGATTTTGGCTTGGATTTGGGAATTTCAGACGAGATTTCAAAGGCAAGCATTGTTCTCATCGGGAAAAATGAGGCTTCTGGCAATCATAGTTGAAAGACTAATTCAGGCTGAAGCCCTATGAAGCCCACTTAAGCTTCTTGTGTTTTTGGGCCTGGACTTGAATTTCTCAAATTAAGTCCATTTGGTTATGGGCATACAATTAATTAAGCATGGTTTAATTGAATTTATCAATTAAAACCTAAGTTGTGGGCCTTAATTCGCTATGCGCCCTTATTAAGTTATAGAAATTTAATTTAATTTAAATTAAATTGTTTAATTTGAATTAAATTTGATAGTTAATCAATTATTTAATTCAAATAATATGACACTAAGGTATTAAAGTTGTTTCTCATTCCAAATGATTGATTGAAACAAGAAGTTACCAAAGTAACATCTCTTGTGTAAATTATTCATGAGGGATGTTAGATGGTTGTGTGTATGTTTTCGTGTAAATATTTAATCGGCCCAAATGAAGGTTAATATTTATTTAGACTGCATACACATCTACGAAGATAAACGTGTGACAATTATAAGGTTTACATGTGAATAATGAATCAATCCAAAGATAGTTTCATTATTGATATGAGTTATTGTCAATGTTTGATCCTTGCAACAAAGTGTCACTTACAAATTAATATTACTGTCTAAAGACTTGATATTAATGTTGTGACATATATCTTGAGATTAGATTTGTCATTATTTAAATTTTATTAATTACTAATTACAATTAATAATGTGAGCATCTTTTATTTATTTCAACTAATGTACATACTACAACAATTTTTGCTAACATCAACTCAATTCCCATGCTCAATGGGACTAATTTTAAGGTTTGGAAAGAGAACATTTTAATTGTTCTTGGCTGCATTGATCTAGACCTTGTATTAAGAATTGAAAAATCCCAACTTCTCAATGCAGATAGCACTCCTGATGTTAAGAGGGAGTATGAGAAATGGGAGCATTCAAATCGCATGAGTCTTATGATCATTAAGCACGACGTTCCGGAAGCCTTCAGGGGTATAGAATCCGAAGGGATTACTAAGGCTAAAGATTTTATTGCCGAAATTGAGAAGCGTTTTGCAAAAAATAATAAGGTAGAAACAAGCATGCACGCTTTTAGCTCGCTTGATTTCGATGAAGTATAAGGGCAAAAGAAATATCAGGGAGTACATTATGAAAATGTCTCATATTGCTTCAAAACTTAAGGCACTTAAACTCGATCTTTGTGATGAGTTATTAGTGTATATGGTTTTGTTATCTCTTCCTGCACAATTCAATCAGTTTAAGCTCAGTTGTAACTGTCAAAAGAAAAAATGGACTCTAAATGAGCTCATTTCATACTGTGTGCAAGAAGAAGACAGGTTGAAGAAAGATAAGATAGAAGTGATCATTTGGCTTATGCCTCTAATGATAAGGACAAGAAAACAAAGAATGATAATGAAGCTACTAAGGGTCATGTTTAGAAGAAACAACATAAGGATGATTTGTTTCTTCTATAACAAGTCTGGACACGTAAAGAATGATTGTATCAAATATCACGCCTGGCGTGCTAAGAAGGGTACGTTCCTTACTTTGGTCTGTTCTGAGGTTAATTTAGTTTCAGTACCTAGAAACACTTGGTGGTTAGACTCTGGTGCTACTACTCACATAAGTGTTTCAATGCAGGGCTATCTATGCTACCGAAAGCCAAGTGATGTTGAAAGACACATCTTTGTGAGCGATGAACAATCAATAGGCGTGAAAGCAATTGGGTACTTTAGGTTGCTATTAGAAACTGGTTAATATTTGAATTTAAAAGATATTTTTGTAGTACCGTCTTCTAGACGAAATTTGGTTTATGTTTTGTATCGGACAAATCAGGTTATCATTGTTCATTCGGAAACAACTAATTCAGTTTGTCTTTACATTCAAATGTTGTGGAAACCAGTTACTTGAGTACTTATGACAACCTATATTTGCTTGATACAATTGTTTTTTATAATGAATCATTGCATGTGGAATCACATGGTACTAAGCATAAATTAAATAAGAAAAATTCGACGATATTATGACATAAGAGCTTGGGTCATATCTCAAAAGGTAGAATTGAGCGTCTTGTGTCTGATGGCATTTTGGATTCCCTTGATTTTTCAGACTTTGACGTATATGTTGAATGTATCAAGGAAAAACAGACCAAAGTTAAGAGATTAAGTGCTAAAAGATCTTCAGATGTCTTGGAATTGATACATACAGATATCTATGGGTCATTCCCTATGACATCTTGGAATGCTCAACAATACTTTATATCATTCATAGACGATTACTCATATTATGGGTACCTATATCTCATTCATAAAAAATCTGAGTCTCTGGACACGTTCAAAGCCTAAAAAGCTGAAGTTAAGAATCAACTCAACAAAAAAATAAAAAATGTTAGATCTGATCGTAATGGTGAATACTATGACAAATATGATGGTACAGGTGAATAACGTTCAGAATCATTTGCTAGATACCTAGAGGAATGCAGTATCATCCCACAGTACACCATGCCAGGTTCACCTAGCATGAATGGTGTAGCTAAAAGATGAAACATGACTCTTAAGTATATTGTAAGAAGTATGATTGTTCATTCTTCTTTACCAGAGTCACTCTGGGGAGAAGCATAAAAGACAGTAGCTTACATTCTGAACAGAGTACCAAGTAAAGCAGTTGCTAAAACTCCTTATAGGCTAGCTTAAAGCATTTACATATTTGGTGATGTCCAGCTGAGGCAAGGCCTTATAGGCCAAATGAAAAGAAATTGGACACCAAAACAGTTAGCATGTACTTTATTAGATATTTTGAACGCTCTAGGGGTTATAAGTTTTATGATCCCACACTCAGGAATATTTTTAAGACGGGAACAACAATATTCTTTGAGGATGTTGAGTTTGGGGATAAAAATAAGGTTAGAAACATTACTTTTGAGGAGGAATTGGCTTCAGACCGAATCCATACAATTATTTTCGACAATAGTCAAGTTCCTATACCTGCTATTGATCAAGAAGTAAATTCGAAACCTCAAAATAACAATGTTGAACAACTCCCTATTCCAGAAGAACAAACTCAACAACCTCAAGAACTAGTGTCATTAAGGAGATCCACGAGAGAAAGGAGAAATGCTATTCCGGATGATTATATTGTATTTCTCCAAGAACATGAGGATAATAATGAAATGTTGGAAGATGATCCAATCAACTTCCTTCAGTCCATGAAAAGTTATAACTCTCAATAGCGGATTGATGTCATGAATGAATAGTACAAGTCTATGCAAGACAATAAGGTTTGGGAACTTGTCCCATTGCCAGAAGGTGCAAAACCAATTAATTGTAAATGGATTTTTAAAACCAAACAGGATGTAAATGGTAATGTGGAGAGGTATAAGGCACGTCTTGTAGCTAAAGGCTTTACTCAAAAGGAAGTCATTGATTATACAGAGACTTTCTCTTCGGTTTCATCGAAAAGACTCTTTTAGAATAATTATGGTGCTTGTTGCTCATTTTGATCTTGAGTTACATCAAATGAATGTTAAGACTATATTTCTCAATGGAGACATTGATGAGATAATATATATGGTACAACCAGAAAACTTTGTGTCAAGAGACCCAAAGAATATGGTTTACAAATTTAGAAAATCCATCTATGGACTCAAATAAACTCTTCGTCAATGGTATTACAAGTTTTAACAAATAATTATCTCGTTCGGTTTTGAGATGAACATTGTTGATGACTGTGTATATGACAAGTTCAGTGGGAGTAAGTTTATTTTTCTGGTTCTATATATCAATGACATATTGCTTGTCACTAATAATATAGGCATGTTGCACGAAACCAAGATATTTCTATCACAGAATTTTGAGATGAAAGATCTTGGGGACGCCTCTTATATATTAGGAATCTAGATACATCGAGATCGTTCTCAAAATATACTTAGATTATCACAAAAGAACTATATCGATAAAGTACTTAAAAGGTTTAGCTTGCAAGACTGCAGACCAGGAGACACCCATGTTGCTAAAAGAGACAAGTTCAGTGTCAATTAGTGCCCTAAAGGTAACCTTGAAATTCAGAAAATACAGAAGATTCCTTATGCTTCGGCTGTAGGAAGTCTAATATATGCTCAGGTGTGTGTACGCGTCCGGATATTGCATACATTGTTGAGATGTTAGGCAGATATTTAAGCAACCCTGGTATGGATCATTGGATAGCAATCAAAAGGGTTATGAGGTATCTTCAGAAAATAAAAGATTATATGCTCACATACAGAAAATCAGAACAGTTGGAGGTCATTGGGTATTCTGATTCTGATTTTGTTGGATGTCAGGATAGCAGAAAGTCTACATCAGGCTATATTTATATGTTAGCAGGAGGAGCTATATCATGAAAAAGTGTCAAACTGACACTTATAGCTTCCTCCATTATGACGGTAGAGTTTGTAGCTTGCTATGAGGCATTTAATCAGGGAATATGGCTGCGAAATTTTGTTACAGGACTGCGCATTCTGGAAAATGTTGAAAGACCACTGTTTGTTAGAAATTTTGTAACAAGAAGAATAGTAAAAAAAATTGTATTTGATTTATTCTCTCTAACTGCTTAGAAAAAGAATGTTTACAACTCTCTCAACTTTCGATTACAATTTGAATTCCGGGGTACAAAAGAGAAGAAAATAAATTTGATTTTCTCCTTTGTTTAAAACTGGGTTCTTCACGGTGGCGATGAGATGCTTCCTTCGAGTGCTCGCGTCGAATTTGCTTCTCGTTGACGATCCAAACGTCTCAACTTGCTGGAACAACTGACCTTGTGTAACTGATAACTCTTGTCGAGTATTGTAGCTCCGAACGAGTAACAAACTCTGATAACAAGAGTTGTTTGAACCGAAAATGATTCGGTTAATTAGCCAAATATGTAATATCTGGATTCCTCAATAGATGTTGATTCCCCAGACTGTATAAGGAACTGATCCTCAAACTCAATTCCTTAGATTTTCTTTTAAAGATCCGATCTAAGCCTTCCAAGATCCGATTCTCAAAAAATCTCATCCTTAACTCTGTTGAGTTTGTTGATATTTATAGGGGGATTAGGGGTATAACCGCCCCCATAATCCGCACTTAAGTGGGGGATTAGTTACCCCATTAATCGGGTGTAACAACCCACGTAAACCACTCCCTGTATCGTGGGTAGAGAACAGCTTCAAAGTTGTTACAATCACGTTTGAACGAGTCAGAACTGCTGTGACGAGCTGCGTTGTGCAGCGATGGAGCTGCGTTTGACAATCGATGACGAGCTGCGTTCGGCAGCGGTGGAGTTGCGTTTGACAGTCGATGACGAGCTGCGTTCGGCAGCGGTTGACGAGTTGCGTTGGGCAGCGATGATAAGCTGCGTTCGGTAGCAGTTGGTGAGCTGCGTTGGACAGCGATGGAGCTGCGTTCGGCAGCAGTTGACGAGCTGCGTTGGGCAGCGATGGAGCTGCGTTCGGCAGCAGTTGACGAGCTGCGTTGGGCAGCGATGATAAGCTGCGTTCGGCAGCAGTTGACGAGCTGCGTTGGGCAGTGATGGAGCTGCGTTCGGCAGCAGTTGACGAGCTGCGTTGGGCAGCGATGATAAGCTGCGTTCGGTAGCAGTTGGTGAGCTGCGTTGGGCAGCGATGGAGCTGCGTTCGGCAGCAGTTGACGAGCTGCGTTGGGTAGCGATGATAAGCTGCGTTCGGTAGCAGTTGGTGAGCTGCGTTGGGCAGCGATGGAGTTGCGTTCGGCAGCAGTTGACGAGCTGCGTTGGGCAGCGATGATAAGCTGTGTTCGGTAGCAGTTGGTGAGCTGCGTTGGGCAGCGATGGAGCTGTGTTTGAGCTGTGCATGAATCTTTTCTGTCTTTATATATGGATAACACCAATGACCAACCAAGAAGGTCTTATTCAGGCCATTTATGACAATTGAGGAGTCTCAATAACACTCTATCAACTGCAGGTCACAATCTTCACTAAGATAGCTTGATCGTGTGCGAATATTTGCCCACAGCTCTCTAGATCTTCCTGCTTTTCTAAAATCATAACACTGCTCATCAGCATCTCTAATAGTTGCTAATGTAATTTTAGCCATGTTGTTGTCGTGAAGATCGTCTGATTGTAACCTTCATCGATCTACCTGGAATTCTCTAAATTATGACTTTCTGGAAGTCGTCAGATTGTAACTTTCAGCATCAGTGTTTGATGAGGAGTCAGCTATCTTATTGTAAATTTTAGACAGCCTACAACCACTAAGGTTATATTGTGACAACAAATATGCAGTTATGTATTCCAATTCAACAGGAGCTCAACTAAGTCAAAACATATTGACATTAAGTTCCTAGTTGTGAAAGAAAGGGTACAGAGTGGACGGATATCCATAGAGCACATTAGGACAAACTCCATGATAGCTGATCCTCTTACCAAAGGATATCACCTAAGGTCTTTCATGAGCACACTGCTCATATGAGTGTGGTATTATTTGAGGATATCATGATTTAGTGAGAGTTTGTGATTGTGGTACTTTATGTTAGGTTATATTGTCTAATCAGAATAAAATATTCAGTCCATACACTCTGGTACATTATGTTGAGGTTGACCTCACTAAAGTTTAAGGTAGGACCAGTTAAAAATAGACACGTACTGATCACATTGCATGTAATTTTTATGCTACACATCCATGATTGATCTATGTCGTTTGATTATATTGGTATATATGACCATTGATGGGTTTAGTTACGATAAATGTGACGAAGACCGTTTTGATCCTATATTGATATACTCAATGGACGAGATTGTTTGAAAATACCCTTATTTATGATAGCAATTTTTGAGCTCATAAGGTTATACACACTTTAAGGAAATATATGGTGCCCAAGTGGAAGATTGTTGGATTTAAATCTAATTAAATCTATTTGTGGGCACATATATTATATCAGTGTTTGTTGCTATCTTTATAGTTGACCCACATAAAGTGATCAATCAGGTAATTAGGTCAATGAGTATTATATATGTTATGGGCTAATTATGCAGATATCAGATTGTAATTCTAATTTAATGAGGGGCTAAATTAGAAAACTACAAGTCTATATAAAGGGGTTATGGTCCCTAATCTTATGGTTGAGTTCTCATTCTCTTATCCCCATCTAAAGAGAAATCTCAAGAGAGAACCCTCAAGATTAGAAGATCCAAAACCCAAATTTTCGATTCGTGTAATGGATCCAGGTATAGCTTCCGCTCCTTTTTTTTAATCTCTATGATTTAATCACGATTAAGTTCAACTGCTACCAATAAGAGAATGATAAGCATTGCTAAAAAAAAGTTTAATAATTGTCTAGTTTAACTTAGTTCCATACAAATATGAAGGATCAGGGAAACACTTAAACAATGTTGTGAACACGTCATGGATAATCTATGGGGATTTGTGAACAATCATGAAATACATAGCCCACAATTCATGGCATTATATTCCACAAGAAAGTATACAAATACTTTGTAATAACTTAACAGTTTACCTAGGAGAGAAAGCCAAGAACAAAAGAATTTCTATAATTCATAAAGAATTGTGAATTGAAGGATCTAACATGCAAAAAGAAAGTATGAATAAATTTGATTATTATTATATCATTGTTTTATACAATACGTAATAAACAAATAGGCTGAAAAAAATTTAAAAAAACAACAATTTACAGTTAAAGTACCTTATACACATAATGGATGCTATACAAGAATTTAATATGTATATCTTATTTCATAAATTCAAATTCAAGCATGCACGGGTATAGACGAACCTTTTGGTACACATCCTTTGAAGACACCCCGAAGAGAATTCTTGATGTTGAGTTCTTGGTGCACGAGAATAGGAAGTCCTTCCTTGAGACATTCATCGATCTTCTCCAAAGTTGAGACAATATAAGTGAAATCTGGTCGCTTTGATGGGTTTGCTGACCAACATTTCTTTATGAGATTGTTGAGTGCTGGTGAACAGGTAGTCGATAAAGGAGGCCTCAAGTTCTGAAGAAGAAAAATAAGCATAATAAGCAAGAAGCACAAAGTACTGCCAATTGCCAAATCTGAACCATGCTTGCGCATGGAGTTGCAAAAATAGTCGTAATTATTTGCTTTCAATGTCATAATCTCCAAAAAAAAAAAGGCCAAAGCTCACTGATTTCAGCAAAACTTATAGTACCAAAATTTTTGGCACAGATTAGAAACTGACTCAAAAGGTTAAATCTTTTGCGACCTTATCATAAAGTAGTCTGTGGAGATCTATAAACCAAGCAGATGATATCAGATGAAAATGTTAAGAGAGAACTTTTTCTCCATCAACTGTACTAGAGAAAATGTTATTCCTGATTTGATATGTTGTTTATGACTGAATCGAACAGATTAAAACTTCCCACGTCGTCAAAATTTAAGTTGTTTAAATTTGTCAAAAGGTTTAGATGATACAGATATTGAATGCAAATATTGATTATAAAAATTAGCCATACAAGCAATATATCTCTTAAGCAATCCTGTCAAAGATGGCGAATAAGAACTTCCCAATGCTGGAGTCTAGCATTCGAAAAAAGAAAGGTATGCCAAAGATGCTAGTAACTTGACATATGAGATACAGGAATAGAGTATAAGGAGGATTTCAAGTTGAAAGATATTTGTTTGCTTAGAAGCTCCGTCCAAGATATAATGAACATGATTTGTCCAAGCAGAAGAGATATAAAGATACAAACCTAGACAGTGTTCTTCGTCTCGTAGATATTGCTTAGGTCAACAATGGATCAAACAAATAAACTTTTGTGAATTTAAGATGGGTAATTGCAGATAACCTCCCTCATCTATACCTTCAATAGCACTTACCACCCCTGAATTCTTTTATTAGCACTGCAGTTATCACAATATTACCCCTGAATTGACATTTTAAGAAGGATGAATTGCAAATGACCCCCCTCCCTGCCATGAATTGAAGGACTATAACTGCTACTAAATAAGTCGAGGGATGATAAGTACTACTAAAGGTATAGATGAGGAGATTTATCTGCAATTTATCTTTAAGCTATTATGATATAAATGAAACATTTTGCAAAAGTGCATCGTCAAGTGAGGCACCCCCCCCCCCCCTGGTTGAGAAATTATGGTGGAGGTGTAGCTCCAACGTAGTTGGTCTGGGTTATATACTTCAACAATGGTATGAACAGAGAGATGGAGAAAACGGAAAGAATTAGAATGCTGAATATGGTGCACTTACCTTTTCTGAAGCAGCATAAGCAGCCTGCACAGGGGTCATCCCTTGAAACGGAACAAGAGCCGTTGTAAGTTCCCACAACACAATCCCAAAACTATAAACATCAACTTTTTTGGTATATGGTTTTTCCTTAATCATTTCTGGAGCCATCCAACGATAAGTTCCCATATTACCCTTGGATGCCTGACACTGAGTCTCCAGGCAAGAAGTGCCAAAATCAGCAACCTTTACTCGCATTTCATCATTAAGAAGTAGATTGTCGGACTTGAGATCTCTGTGAATCACACCTTGTGAATGAAGATACTGCATTCCTCGGGAAATGTCAAGGGCTAATCTCAAAATTGTTTCAGTTGATAGAGAGTATGGCTCTTTCTTGTGGAGATACATCCTAAGAGTTCCCTGTGACATATATTCCATAATAATGCAGTACACTGGGGGCTTCTTGCATGCTGCTATGAACTGAAAATTTGATTTTAAAAAAAAAGATATGTCAGTAGTACAAATAGCAACTAGTAAACTAGATAAGTATATGGACTAAAGATATAAGTACTAAGAGATCAATATACATGCATTCTTCTCCACAAAAAATACGCAATCGTTCAATTTATATATCAGCGTATAAGAAAAAACAAACTAGTCCTATTAATAGAAATAGTTCAGCGTTCACATAGAACCAATTTACAGCTACAAGCAAATGCTCCACATCTGTTGCATCAGCCATGAGTACAATTCCTATAACATGATGGATGAAAAAAATTTAATCGTGCTTATATTTGTAATTAACAACGTCAAAGTCTGCATAAAATAAGAAAACCTTAAAACAAATTTGGTGCACCTCAAACGATAAAATGAAAAATGATCCACACATCGGAGTTTTGCATAATGAGTTTTTTTTTATCAAGATTTTCAAAAGAAAGCATTGAATAGGTGGCCAAGACATATAAATTGTGACGAAAATATTCACACTGTTTAAGCCTAAACAATAAGAACACTGAACTAAGAATTTCCTACTCCTCCATAGTAAAGCAGATGAACTTATTATTTGACTTCAATTGTCCTCTATCATGTGCAAACTGCAAAGCTTTAGGTACCTCAACCTTCACACTGACTAATATACTGATAACATAGCGTGCACGAACACCCGTGATTATAAATGCACACTCACAAATACTAAATTAACCTGCTTTTAACTGCATTGGACTCAAAAGTCCTGAATCTAAATCCATCAAACACTATGCCCTGGAGCCACACTTGGTCTGCGCCGTGCTCCTCGTCATGGCTGTGTGAACAGATCTAACAACTTCAGCATGCTATTCTTAGACATGGAAAGACTAATACCAGATCTGCTAATGTCTGGGTTCACTCAAAACAAACACTAAGCACACGCCTGAGCTAATACCTAATCTGTGACAGCATCACTACATTATGCCTGTCTGTATTTGTGCTTTTGGTGCAGTGGAAGGACTCCAAGCAATTATAGTTTGCCAATATGATTGCTTGTGCACCCTTGGTCACAGCCAAGCAAACTATAGAGTGTGCCAACAAAAAGATGTGCCAGTTCACAGTTCAACCTTTGGTTAGACAATCAAGCAGGGATTTTTATGCAGAATAGACATCATTCCTGGCAGACACATGCAAGTTTTGATGGAAGAAGGGATGTTTTTGGCTTTTTGGTTAACTAGAAAGTGAACTGTTGGTGGAACACTTTCATGCATAGAGAGACAAGGTTTTGTTAATGACAAGACGAAAATAAAAGGAAAATGTCAAGGTGAGACGAGATTGGCATAAGCACAGGCTTTGTCAAAAAGTAGGAACAAATTAAGGTTATTTGAAATTTATCCTAAAAGTGTGTGGCAAAGAAACGTCTTTAAAACCAATGGTGTAGCTGATGTGTATATTTCACTTAGTAACAGAAAGTAGATTTTCACATTAAAAAAATAGAAATCCAACCCCGCCAATCTCACTATGAGAACAGATAGGAAAAGGCCATGACAGAAATTATATGACTTTTTGTTACTTTTAGATATTGAATTTTGTTATGTTAAGACTTGCATAGATTCTTAGTGCACACTTACTAGCTACAAATACTATCATGATCAATGATTCAAGATAGAACTCATATAAAAGAGAATTTTTGAAGCCTGAAGGACAATAAATAAAACTTCAGGTAGGAAAGGAAAGAAATATGACCTACTCACCTGCACTATATTTGGATGATATAGTCGAGTAAGGAATGCAACCTCAGACTTAAATTGCTCCTCCAGCTTATCTCGGGTCTGCTCATCCTGCTCAGGGATTCTCACCATCTTCACAGCCACTGCCCTCTGCTTGTAGATTCCCCTATAGATCCTACTATGTGCACCAGAAGCAAACTTGTTACCAATGAAGAGTTGAGAAAGATCGGCCATCCATTCCTCGCGTTCTCCCCCTGTATTTGAGTCGAAACCCTCTGGATTCGCAGGATCCAATAGCATCGACCAAGATTCCAGACTGTCCCATCTTCTCTTCTCCATAATCTCCAAATCCAGAGGAAGGGTGCTCTTTCTGGCCGTCGAGGAAGAAGGATAAGAAGAAGAGGGAAATGATGGAGGAGGAGGAGAAGGTAAAGAGATTGTATTGGTCCTGTCCTTCCTCCTCAAGGCCCGGAAAAAACAAGAAGCCATTGTATACCGAACCAAGAAAGGCAGTGGGGCCTGGTTATCGAACAACTAGCTGAAAGAGAAGGTAAGGCTAAGACAGTGGAAAACCTCCCACTGCATCCTTCTATCAGAATGGCAAGGGAAGTATAAAGGATTGAATCCTGGAGGTTCAAAAGGCATGGTTTGCGCCAAAGAAGAGGAACTTGAAAAATTGCAGGGAGAAAAATATTTGAGAATTCTTCAAGAAGGAAAAGATAATGAAACTTTTAACCGGTCTTACACACTGTAATTTGAGATAAGAACCTAAAGGAAGTTGAAGATCAGGAGGCTTCTGGCTGCATCTTGAAGAATCAAAAGAAGCTTGTCATGGAGGGAAAGAGAGGCCAATTCTTGAAGTTAACTACTTCTCTCTGAATGAAGAAATCAACGTTATCCACTTGATACAGGAAGATAGAACACAGGTATCTTTCTCTCTCTCTCTCTCTCTCTCTCTCTCTCTCTCTCTCTTTTTCTTTTTCATAGCATTGAGACAAGTCAGGGATTTAAAGGGTATCAACTATCAAGGATCCCCTGTGACTGAGTAGTTGAGAAAAGCGCACTCCCTTTTACCGCTCTCTTTTTTCCGCTTTTCTTCCCCTCAATTTCTTGCCTCTGATACTTGTGTTTCATGGTAAAAGAGAAAGGATAGTGGGCTGGAGAATGCCTTGGCCAGCACTCTGCGTTCAGCTCCCCTTTACTTCCTTTTTATCTTTTCCCTTTTTCCCTCTATTGACAACCAACCACTAGCGTCAAGACACAATTCTTTAAGTCCAGCTCGTTGCATGAAGGACTGCTACCTCAGAGAAATTATACTGTCCTCACGATAGCAGCATATTCCACTGCCCCCACAAGGCACTGGTAGAGCAACTGAATAAACTGCCAAATACCAACATAAAGCCTACAAAATTATGAGGAAAAAGCAAAGCTTACCCTGTTCCCATAGCAAACTGTATCTCCAATAGGAAAAAATTTTAAAGGGGAAAAATGAATGTATATGTAATCTACTGTGCAAGTTATTTTCAGAAATAAACCAAAATCATTTAACTAACATGGGCTGCATTCAGCACATGTTAACATTATTCAAATCCTTTTCCTGTCAAAGTAGGATCAGCAGGATCAGCAGAAAGATGGACTAGGTGTTTGACAATTTCCAAATGTATATCACACATAACCCCTCTAAGTTGCCAAGACATTATGGACAGAACTAAGCACAGGAGCTTGCCATAAGTCCACAGGGTCCAGCTTCATTACACAATTGAAGCCTCAAGAAGAAAGAAACCATTCTTTCAAATTATCCTAGGCACTGAATGAGTCTAGAAGAAAGTGAAAGATAAGAAATTTTCTATAGGGAATTATGTTCAACCCTCAGGCACAAACATAGCCAAAGAGCAAAATAAAACAAATCCCTAGAAACCTTAGGCACATCATAGTAACTATCTTTATTGCATAAATATGTTTCAAGAAAGAGTTGCATTTGCATACAATAGAGAGAATCCTGAAAATTTAAAACATAAATCAGAGCAAGAATTGCACAAATTTGAGGTTAAAAATGTTTTCCCTTAACACATCCAAGACACCAACCTGTAAAATAGTACATTTTATTCAGACGCAGCAACAAATAATAATTTATATGTACAAAAGGATTTACATGTACAGAGTGATTTAGCTCCACAACAAATATCGTTTGCCAGAAACTCAAAAAGCGTTGTCCGCTTGCTTGGATGGGGCATCATTTGCAAGCTTCTTTCGATGGGCAAGACAAACTACGTACCTACGGGGGGAGGTACTCTGTAAGTAAGAAATATTTACATCAGGAACGTGTTTAGATGTCAGTTGTTAATGCTTTCCAGTACAATAATTATTCCACTATATCACCTGGACAAGAAATCAATACCCACAAAATATTTATCCAATATCAGAAACATACGAAAGAAGTAAAATACTGATACTCCATTAAGTCCAAAGAAATAACATGAATGGGCAAACTAATTTGCTGGGTTTTTAATTATGGCAAGCAAAAAAATCACTGTCAGCAACACATAATTTAGTTATGGTCAATATAAATTGCTTTTATGATGAGAAGGGGGAAACAAAAACCGACTCTATAAAAGTTAATTAAAAAAGAAAATAGATGGCCTCTCTCAAATGAAAATTCTGCAATATTGCTCTTTGTAAGAAAAAGACTAAGTGCACATTAACATCATGCTCTGTCAGGTCCTCTATAGGGCTTCTAAAGGAGTACTGGTTGGATCATACACTAAACAATTTATAGAATAGAATCTGCACTCCCTGATAAATTACTAGTAATCATAGACTCAGTTCAAGTTAAGAAAAGAAAAAGAAGAAACATCTGAGCTTTTTAGGTACAACATTCAATAAGCAGATAATCACATTCAAAAAAAAAATTCCCTCTCCTTTTTTCCCCTACAATTCTGTTTCCATTTTTTTATAGGAAGGGGTTTGGGAGGAAGTGTGAGGTGATTATCATTCAAAAGAAAGGAAGACAATATAACATGTATGTCTATAATGACTTAGAATGCCAAGTAAC
Source organism: Asparagus kiusianus (assembly GCA_022839385.1). Taxonomy (NCBI): domain Eukaryota; kingdom Viridiplantae; phylum Streptophyta; class Magnoliopsida; order Asparagales; family Asparagaceae; genus Asparagus; species Asparagus kiusianus. The sequence goes on from BQKN01000619.1 coordinate 337,572, forward strand.
CATCGGATATACCAGGACAGAGTCGTGATGTTGCTCAGTTTAAATCCTTGCCGTCTTTTGCTCAGTTGATTGTTTCTTAATATGTTGACAGTTACTTTATTGGTTAACCTGAGGTCGACCCACCAAGAAAATGGAATGCAAGAAAGATTTTTGCCTGTACAAACATAAGGCTAGTGGGAAAATAAGGAGACGTTTAGAATTATGTTACAATCTGAAGAAGCAATACTTCCAACGACAGTTACCATAAAGGGTAGAGGAGGAAGAAACAATGGAAACACAATTGATTCGCAGTTAGTGTATGGGAAGAGACATGACTATTGGAACAGTAGAGGGAAGAAAGAAGAGGGATAGAAGATCCAAAAGGAGAAAAGATCATACGACAGGCCGCATGAGCCTTCCTACAGCAATAGCTCGAGCCATATCGTTCTTCCACCTCATTATTTCCGACAGTTCCAGCCTTTATAAAGACTTTGCATCACTAAAACCATTAAAAACGAGTCTCGGTTCCTATACTTCATTCTATTAAAACATGACTGCACGCACCTTGCATTACCATCAGCCATATTTAATAAAGCTATTATTACATTATTGGTCACAAGTCGATGAAGCAATGTTACATTACACGTTGGACGCTTCTAGGCGTCGGACTTGGCGCCCAGCGCTTAGTCACCTAGGCGGACGCCTAAGCGGTTTCTGGACGTTTTTTTCTTTCTTCATTTAAATGGTGGTCGATGAGGTTTTGCTGAAGGTCGGAAGAGGTAGTGGAGGTGTTCATATTTGGAGGTTAATGGAGTTTGGAGGACGTGTAGGCTACGACACATAAAATCACAATCAAGGCCTACAGAGTGGTTAATGGAATCTCTTCATAAGAACGATACATGGGAGCTTGTTGAGCTTCCAAATGGACGGAAGGCGATTGGTTGCAAGTGGGTATACACGAAGAAGGAGGGGCTATTGAAGGGAGCCAAGAGTGGGAAGATTGAGTTTTGTGAGCACTGTGTTCTTGGCAAGAAGACGAAAGTGAAGTTCGGGACTGCCATTCATCAGACGAGGGGCATCCTGGACTACGTGCACACAGACGTTTGGGGTCCCACCAAGACTGCATCACTTGGTGGTCGACATTGGTTCGTCACTTTTGTAGATGACTATTCTAGGCGTTGTTGGGTGTACACCATGACGAAGAAGAGTGAAGTCCTAGATTTGTTTGTGGAGTGGAAGAAGAGATTGGAACTGCAGACTGGGAGAAAGATCAAGACGTTGCTGTATGTAGGAAAAAATTACAATGAAGAGAACAAAAGAAAATTGAATTGAATTCCTTTAATTCCGATTACAACTTGATTACAAAAGAGAAGAAAACAAATTGGGTTTTCTCCTTTGTTTAAAACTGGGTTCTTCACGGTGGCGATGGAGTGCCTCCCTCGAATGCTCGCGTCGAGTTTGCTCTCCGTTGACGATCCGACGTTTTGATTCACTAGAACGATGTCTTCTCCTCACGATTTGACGTTGTGGAGAACTTGCGTGGCAAGTTTTAGAACTCTGGACGAGTTGATAACTCTGAACGAGTTTTGAAGAACTCTGTAAAAGAGTTGTTTTGAACTGAAGATCGGTTTTAAGCCAAGGATGAAAGCCTCTTGATCTCGGTTGCTGAAGAATGCTTCCAGATCCGATGATTGAAGAAGCTCTTGTTGCCGATCTCTGGATCCGAGAATGCTCCAAAGCTCCTGTAACTCGCCTAGAAACTCCAACCGACCGAACCCTTAACTCAGTTGAGTTTACCCCTATTTATAGGGGATGAGGGGGGTGTAACCGCCCCTTAAATCTCTCCTAAGTAGGGTGTAACTGACCCCTTAATCCGCTCCCAAGTGGGGCGGAAATCCCTCAGATCGTGGGGAAAACGGTTCCTGCAACCGTTCAGCTCGTGCTCGAACGAGTCAAACGCCCACGTTGGCGTTCAGGACCCTAACCTCACGTCTTAAGATTGAGACGCAAGGTTGGGTGTTGGCTGAACACCAATGAACGCGAGGGTCGCTCGCATTTGACTTGTTGTAGCTTGGAAACGCGGGGGTCGATGTTTGGTTGAATCCCACGTACGTGAGGGTCACTCGCGTTTAGCTTGTTGTAACGTGGGTTCGACCCTAGCGTTTTGATGTTGTAACGCGGGTTCGACCCTGACGTTTTACTGTTGACACACGGGGATGACCTCCGCGTTTTGGTGTTGATACACGGGGAGGACCTCCGCATCTTGCCTTGAAGAGATTATCACCAAGTAATCTCTTTTGTCATAGCGTTGCAAAGATCATTATCTTGTAATCTTCGTCTTGGCTCCTTGAGAATATGAGAGTCGTCAGATTGTAACTCCTGATGTTGATTGTGAAGGCCGTTGATTAGAGCTTTCATCAGTTGTTGTGAAGGTCGTCAAATTGTAACCTTCAGCGATCTATGTGAAAGTCTTCAGATTATAGCCTTCTGGAAGTCGTCAGATTGTAACTTCCATCATCGGTGTTTGATAGGGGATAAGCTATCTATTGTGATTTTTAGACAGCCTACAGTTGCGATCCGACAACGGTGGTGAGTATACTTCAGATCCCTTTCAGCAGCTATGTCGAGACGAGGGCATAGAGAGACACTTCACAGTTAGTCATACACCGCAGCAGAATGGGGTGGCAGAAAGATTGAATCGGTCTTTACTGGAGAAGATCCGATGCTTATTGTCGCAGAGTGGTTTGGAGAAGATCTTTTGGGCTGAGGCACTTACGTATGCGAGCCACCTCATTAATAGGCTGCCTTCATCTACGATTGAGGGGAAAACCCCTATGGAGATGTGGTCGGGAAAGCCAGCACACGATTATGACCAGCTCAATGTATTTGGGTGCCCTGCATATTATCATGTTAGAACTGATAAATTGGAACCTCGAGCTAGGAAGGCCATATTTGTAGGATTCAAGCGTGGTGTCAAGGGATACAAGCTTTGGGATCCAGTGGATAAGAAGATTGTGCTGAGTAGGGACGTCACATTTGATGAGGCTTCTATCTTGAAGCTTCCCAGCTCTCATCAGGTGGAGAGTGACCCGACGGAGCAGATATCGCAGGTGGTGGAGATCGATGCAGCTCCACATTGTCCAGATGGTACAGTATCCATGCAGGTGCCGACTGAGGTGACGCCAGGCGAGCACGACGGTGACACGGAGGATACGAGTACAAATGTGCAGGATCAGGAACCGACGGCTCAGGTTCAGGATTCTATTGCGGTTCGGAGACAGAGGAGAAACATACAGATGCCAGCACGGTATGCCGATACAGTTGCGTATGCACTTCCGGTGAAGAGTATCGATGAGATGGTGCCTACTACATTAAGAGAGGCCGAGCAGAGTTCGGAGGCTGATTCGTGGCAGGTAGCTATGCAAGAGGGCTGATTAGTTTTTTTTGAAGCAGGGAGCGGCTCTTTTGTTGGCGGCTGCAGGCGTGGAAGAAAAGTGGGGTTTTCTCTTGGCGGTTGTGCTTGGAGAAATATTGCAGCGATTTTATTAGGGTTTTGTGCTCCCCTTTTGAGAGAGATTGTGTGAGGGATCTGAGAGTTTGTGAGAGGGTTTAGATTGTGAGATTGTAAACCCCAATTGTATCTCTCCCTCTATTAGTAGATCTCCCCCCTCCTTGTCCCGTGGACGTAGGCAGTTTGCCGAACCACGTAAAAGTTGTGTTCTTGCCGTGATTTGTAATAGCTTGTAGGTTCCCTCGACGCGTAGTCCTAGAGCTGACGAGAGGAAGAGCTGATCTCTCACTTTGATGAGATATCTGGCTTTCAGTTCTTGTTTCCTTTGAGAAACGAGAATTTCATTCTTATCGATCTAATCTCTCTTGTTGTGCTGCCGAAGTGCTGCCGAAATTTTCCGCTGCGCACAACATAATCCACGTAAGCAGACAATGCTCCCCTAAACGCTGTAAAATCTAGGTGGGCAGTCTAAATACCGTCTAGGCGCTAGGCGCTAGTTAGGCGGCCTAGGTACCGCCTAGGCCTAGGTGTACGCCTAAGCGGACTAGGCGGAGGTTTTTTAAAACAATGCGATGAAGCTCTTTCATAGACTCGTCGAGGCTAAGATTGGTGCTTCCATAACGGTGTATTCAGGACTAGAAGATAGTCTCATGGTCAAAATTATCATGTTAATGGTAATGAACCAGTGAGGTCTCTGATACCAAAGTCAGTGCAAACCTAAAGAAAAATTACAAGCTAAAGTGAGTTCATACTTAATAGAGAAGCAACAGTCGTGCGTTCACTATGAAATATATTCTGCCATTAACAACTTCAAGCAAAAGTTGTGCGTGACTTATCAAAGATCAAAAACCCATAAAGAATCTAGCGGAAAAGGTTAAGATTTTGATGCGTTTTAGAGTTTATTAGGGTCTCATAATATTTGAAAACAAATTACAACTAAATGCTAGCCAAAAAAAAAAGGTAGGGTTTCGAAACAAAGTTAAATTGATCGACGGAATCAAACAAAAGAATTACGCCAAATGATCGAGAAACTCACGTCATCATTCGCTTTTGGCGAATGGAGCCTGACGAGCCCTAAGATTTCTGCAAGCTCAACTCGGATCCTCGTCAACTTCTCGTGTCGCGATTGACAACGTTCTAGTTGTTGGATCCTCTGCAAAATTTGGACGAAATTTGACAAGAGAGTTGGATTTAAACGAAAATAGAAAGGGAAAAATTTGCAAAATAGACCATTTTTATGAAAATATAGCGAAATAGATCACTTTGAAAAATAATTAGCAAAATAGACCTCTTTTGAAAAAAAAAGTCGATTTTAAAAAATAAAGCTCAGAAAACATACGGGACTACTAGTCCCGTATGTTTAGAGCCAACTAATCACGGATTAGTGACTCAGAAAACATATGGGACTAGTAGTCCCGTATGTTTTCTGAGTAGAAAATCTCACTAATCCGTGATTAAAACATACGAGACTACTAGTCCTGTATATTTTCTGAGCTGTTTTGCAAAATAGACCTCTTTTTGGCCTGTTGGCCAAAAAGATGTCTATTTTGCTAAATAATTAGCAAAAACGGTCTATTTTACAATTTTTCCCAAATAGAAAAGGAGAAATTGGAAATCGGACTTCAGGTTATTGGGCTTGATATGGGCCGGATGAGGGTGACGCAGTGCAGGCCGGAGAGATGGGTCTAGCCCACGAATTGAGGCTCATTTCCGCCGGCATTTTTTTTTTTGGGCTCAGCCTTGTTGGGTAGATGCCCTGTTTATCCTGGTTGTCGCTGTTTCGAGAAAATAGTGTAGGTTTTGGGCGTTATATATTGGTTTGAGATTATTAGGCTTGGGTTGGCCCCGTGGCTTGTGGTCTAGATCTAATCAACACGTTGCCTCCTTTTATTAACTCTCTATTTGTTTAAATAAAGAACGCTTTTTCTTTTCTTTTTTTTGTTTTCACATATATCTTCGAGCCATATAATAAATACAAATATGCACTACACTATTAATGAAATTCCCTTTGAACTGCTTAGATATTCGCTTGATTTATCAACAGGTTCAAAGAATTAGATATTCGCATCTACTATTAACTGCTTCTTGAAAAAGTAAGCAAAAAACAATCCTTCAAAATTAAAAAAAATACTACCAAACTGGCCGGTAAAAATATAACCTAGGCTGCAACTGCCAAAACGCAAAACCAGAAGGGAAAACGTTAAACAAAACAAAAGCTGGTCAAAACATTTCCTTCCTTTTTATCCACTTGATTATTACATCCAAAAGCACGTAGTAGCAAATGGAACTTTCAGTAAGTAAATTGCACACAATATAATGGTGGGGGGTAAATAAATTTCCCACGTCAGCTACTACCCTTATTTTCATGGCGAAGGAAGACAATACAACTTACACCAGTACAGAATCGAGAATTGCCTACAACATAAATACATTTCTTACACTGGTAAAATTTTCCTGCTTATGTCAATATTCATACATCTTTACAACATTCCTGAAATAAATTGGAAATATTTAGTTCAAACAGAGAGATACAGCAACAATGCTACTGACACCACCCACTTCAAAGTTTCAATACTCAGCTTACAACAGATGAATGGTTCAATAGAGACTCAGTCATATGGGTTTCTAAAGTTCTTGAGGAGCTCTGGAATGTCATATCCCAGCATGTCATCCACATTCTGAATCATTTTTGGCTTTAGCTTCTCAAACTTATCGATGCTGTAACCGCTCAATGTTTCTCGAAAATGCTCAATGTTGGGGAAGTCCCCTGCCGGTAGATGGAACTCCCTTTGAACCTGTTGATGGAAAGTTCAAATCAGTGGATGCGGAACAATCCAGTAATGCAAAAGCTTGTGTGTGTTTTAGCTCAAAGTGCAGTTGCAGAGAAGATGAAACTACTTTCTTTGCAGCAAAGGAAATGCAGAGATGGGATAATGAGAACAGAGGCCAAAAAATATGGTTTTTAGCTTGTGTTTCTTCCCTTTCACTTCTCCATTTCCTTCGCATCACTTCTGCTGCACAGAAATAGCCTTACAGAAGAACCATCATAGTGATCAGATGTGGCATTTACAATAACTGTATCCCCATTTGCATTTATCAATCGCCATAACTGATCAAATGCCACATTTACAAATTGTCAGCATCTAACCTTGATTCACATTTCTTCTATGACCTATAAATTGCTTTACATGCACAGATGGTAACATGGGAGTTTTCTAAATGCTCTCTCTAACATCCAACTCTGCTTCATATTTTACAGTAGAACATAAAGAACAATGCTCTCTCGCATCTGGCTGGTTTCATATTAAAGTGCCCGCAAGTAGAAATATATAACTCTACCTACAATTAGATCTCATCAAGCTTATCCACATAACAATAATAAAGAAACTTCAAGAAAATTACTGCGATAGTTATCGGAAACAAGGACCCCAAAACTAATAAGGGCACAAGCTCAAAGAATTTCCCAGTATGACTAGCAAATTAGTGCAGCTGGATGATGAGAATTTTCCTACCTTCAGAAACTCATCCTCCAGGTGGTCTATGAGTCGCTGCTGAGTTTTGGCCTTGCCTATCATTGCTGGCATCTCCTTTTTTAAATGGCTCATGATATATGCATGAATCTTGGCAGCTCTTGCACGCTTAACAAACTCATTGATCTGCAAAGGTGTTGGTAGATTAAGGACAACAGTAACTTAAGGTCCTGAACAATATTTATTGAGAGCTTACCCGGCGATCACAAGCCTTCTTAGGAATATCCTTGAGGTCAGAGATAAGATCCTCCTGTTCTCTCTCAAACAACTCTTTTCCAATAGGACCAATAGCTGCTTCATTTACTGGCTTGTCATTGAAAGACCTGAAATTTTAAAGATCAATATTAGATAGAATTTATCAGCATATTTGAGTAGTATTGTCCAAGGTAACCATTGTGTTACATATAACAATTAAACCAGCTGTTGTACACAACGAATAAACTAAGCAAAATTTGATACTGGACAGAAGGGGTAACAGAAACAAAATAGAAACCTTACAATAAAAATGAGTAGAGGCAACCATGTTACATAGAGATTCTTACCCAATATAAACACGCATGACCTCAGGGGTATTTAGAACTTTCCCCAGGGACCACAGCAATGCTCCATAAACTCTCATGAGCTGATAAGACATGCCAAGAGATATTTGGTTAATAATACAACAACAAAAAAAATGGAGTAGCAGATAACTCAGGTGAAATATAACAACGTGGTGGAAATGAAAATATATCAGCTTGCAGATTTGACCTGCTGTGTGTCCACTTGGTCTGCCTTATTCAAAACTACACGAATTTTATCATCATGGCCATGGAGAGATCCAATCACACGCTTGAACTCGTCACTGATATCAAGCTTATGAGGATCAAATAGTAAAAGTATAAGGTCACATTTGGCTGCAAACCAAGACGTAACACCAGTAAAATCATAGCTACGTTGTGTTCGCTGTTTTTCTCCAGAAAGAACCCCTGGAGTATCAACGAATGTTATGTGCTCCAAAAGCTGGCAAAAACAGAAATGATCACAATTTTGCTAGATTTTAATATGAAGATATATAAGACGCTAGGTTAAGGTCAACATACTGCATGTGGCATCTGAGAGCACTCAAATTTAGATAAAAAAGCAGTTCCAAATGATGACAGACCACTGTAGGGCATGTCCGCTTGAACCGCTATAGTGTTTCCAGGAATACTCCTCTCATCTGGACCTGACTGTGTAGAACCTTTTCAGAAATTAATAATTTGAACACAAAAATTCACTTGAAAGAACAAAAATATTCAACACATGACTGAGAAAATGCACTATCCTCTGGTTCTGGGACATTTAGGTCGCATGAATGGTAAAATTAAAATTAAACTTCATTCATAATTGTGGATCCTTCCCTCAAAGTTAATCCACGAATAGACCTATCATCTGAGGCTTTCCAAAGTTTCTCCTTTATTTCAAATTCCTTCATGTTTAAGATTTTTAGCTGGAAGCTTGGGACCACAAACAGCCATTTCATTATTTAAAAATCCCTCCCACACCTAAAAAAGGAAACAAACTTCATTTACAATGCTGCAGCGCTGGTTATGATGCACAGATAACAAAGGGCCTGAAGGAATTGGTTTCATTCATCCAGTATTTTGCATTCTTTCTCCTAAACATTTTCTTCATCTCATTTCTTCTCCCTTCTTCTGTTTTCCGCTTCTATGGAAACTTTCTACTAATATCTAAAGTAAAGAAACTTATGTAATGAATGATTTCCTAGAAATCCTTCTGAAGCTAATTTAAGTTATTAAGTTACAAAAAGTTACAATCAAGATGAAGAATATACAACGTCGACAGTTTTAGAGAATCATTAAGGTTTCTTAGTACCGTCAACCATAACCTCATTAATTCATTAGACAATGAATACGTCGGTTAGGAAACATGTTCGAGTGCCATTGCTAAGAACATAAAGAAAAAACATACCATGACGACGACGAATCTATCAGTTGTAGGTTCTGGTCCTATATGAGCCCCTGCATAGAGTAATCAAATTAATAAGTTGGCTCAATGTTTCTGAACATTTTCCACATGTTTTGAGGAGCAGAGATGTATATTTGAATAGATAGATTATCTCACCAACCTGGATAGCTAGTCCTTAGTAAATGCTTTATAAATGTTGTCTTCCCCGTGGAATATTGACCCAAAAGCATAACCATGGGCTTGGCATCAAAATCGCTATTTGTCTAAAAAAGAAGTGAGAAGATCAGAATTTTTATGGTATGGGCCGTATGACTACTACCAATTACAAACAACAACATAATTAACCTCCTATAGCTCAGAAAGATGGGCATCTAAGATGAAGATGAAGCTATAAGCAATTTGCTCATGCTAAGAGGAATGAAGAAGAAACTAAATTCTTAGATCCTTGAATAACATATTGCATAACTCACCAATAAAGGAGAAACAAAATCATTAAATCGGTAAGTAACTTCCAAAGGCTTCAACTTTTCAATATACAGCTTCTTCAAGCCATCAATAATTGAAGTGACAGAGTTTAAAGGGATCTGAACAGAAGAAACAATGTAAGAAGTAATGCAAGGGGACACAAAATATAGGCATCAAGAATTAAGAAAAATAATTAGACAGACCAAATTACCATATCGTGAGGGATTGTCTTTGACTAGTGTAACATATATCAAACATCATGTACTAATAGATATCTTGAGTTACGAAATGCTAATATCCAACTTACTCAATGGCAGTTCAATCACCCATTTATAACAAATATAAAAAAATTGTATGTGCAAGCTGAACAAAGCTGTGTGTATTTTCATTTCCACTCTTTCTCCAAGTGTCGTCTTTTATCTTTTACCTCTCCTCTCACGTTTTCTTTTAATATGTTGCCGGACTTGGTTCTGCATCTGAACCCATATGTATCTTCACTGGCTCTAATGCAACAGTTAAACATTTTAGAGTATCGGCAATTGAAATTTAATCCATGTCCTTATTCGAGATGTGTTGAGACTGACACTAGCACAACAAATACAAGTCATATTGGAGTTGTGTTGGATGCAGAAAAATGGTCGTGGTGTTGGTGAGAAACATTCAAAAGGTTATTTGTTGACAGCTTGAAGCCATATGTTGTTAAAACACATACGAAGAGGAACCTTAAACATAACAGCGGTAATATACTAACAAAACCTAAACACATCAAAAGCAGTAGGTACATTACAAGCTCAACAAAAACAATCTCTGTTATTTCCTCGGATTTAAATCATTACGGCCTTATTTTATTTTATTTTTTACTATTAAATCTATTAAGCGGATAGGTACAACTGTACAAGTTACAAGTAGGGTAAAATATACATGCGTTGATCAATAAATTTTCAAGACAGATAAGGATGTGCTGCACAAGATCAAAATAAAACCATACATGTAATTTTGCATGGTGATGTACATAAATTAAAGAAGTGTTATATCTCAGATATTATGAAAATTTCAATGTTTATAGTTAATCATCACATGAACTGCCATATTTCCTACTAATAATTCCTTAAGAAATTATAGAGAATATATAAATATGATCCAGTTACAATTCAAATAAATTAAAATTATAATACCTTAATTTATATCGTTATGTTCATTTCCAACAAGAGATACATTGTCTCCACATTTGCATTTACCTACATCCATGTGCCAGTAATGGACCCATGCTTCCAAAATTTTAAGTCTTAATTACATGATCCTCTTCATGCTTACTCAATGTGGTCTAAAAAGTTTTATAAATGGACCTATGTGTTGACCCTTTTGGTTTGATGATGTTTTAACAAACAATTTACGACTAATATTGTTTATCTAGTGTTTGTGTTTTTTTATTTATTCTAGACAAACAATGTGTTGGAGGTTGGATGGATTGAGCCTACATGATCACATCAAATGGAGGTTGGCGGAAATAGTGGAATGAATTGCACAATTCAAGTTAAGCTCAAGATTCATCCGTAATCAAGACGAGCTTAATGAAGATCAATTGCCTTGGGTATATTAAATTAGGTTTATGCTTTGTGTGCTTATGCTTTAAGCTCAAATGGTGCACATACACGTTTTCTTGATTTATTGACTATTATACATCCATTTGAGATAATAACGTGTTTTCGGATTATTGACTTAATATAACTGGTTTACATCTTTTATAAAGTCTATTAATCCATTTAAAAGAAGTTTCAAACTTGTTTGAACTCATTTTGTTAAAATCAAGTTTTAATAAGTTCATGTTCGTGCATGTTTTTGCAAAACAGATGCGTTTTCACAATTAGGAAATGTAATTTAAAAAATTTATTCGTTTACATGTTTATCTTCATATATACAAACATTTTCCCAATTTTTACTAATTTTAGAGTCGTTTTGTTATTTTCAATTGAATTTACAAAAATAAGTTTTCAGTAAATATCTGTATTCAAACAATTATTTCTCACAAATGGGAAGCGATATCTAAGAAATTCTTTTCTCTAACATGTTTATCTACATGTTTAGAAACTTTCCTCAAAATTTTACGATTTCTGAAATTGATTTACTATTTTTAATTGATTTTACAGAGCCAGATACGCAGATTTTCAGGTTTGTGCGCGTTCTGTGAACAGTGTCGGTCGACCGGTGCACTGTTCACGATCAACCGAACAGTGTACTGTTACAATAACGGCTAGTTTTTCCTGGTTCTGATTTTTTGGGGATTTGCCTCGTTTTTTGGGCTTTTCTTTGGTTTTGGGTTGTTGTCTTAAGTTCTTATAAATACCTATCATCCTTCAACTCTTATAATGATCCAAGAAAAGTTTAAATCAAGTTTACAAGTGTTTAAAGTTTGTTTTTAAGGGTGTTTATTAAGTGTTTATGTGAAAAGAGTTTCACAAGAGGAGATCAATCTTCATTCGGTTTTTGAGCTTCAATTTCTCATCTCCATCACTCTTGATACTTACAGAAGTTTTTCTTAACTTATCTTCTAGCATACTTACATTTTGATTCATATACACATTTGTGCTAATTTGATTTAAGTTTAGTTTATTTTTATTTATCATATTCACACACAACCATTGAGCTAAAGTATTTTCACACATTGTGTAATTTGGGTTGTGGGTGTGATTGAGTGAGCTTACATTGAGTTCTCATCTTGTATTAAAGAACAAACTATTTGTATTGAGCTTTTATTGTGAGGATCACTTTGTATTACATAAGTACACCGAGAGGAGGGTGTGATGAGAACGTGGTTGATACCAAGAGGAGTGGTGTCGGTAGTAAATCCTAGGGAGAGATAGTAAAGTCGAGCACTTAGAGAGAGGCGACACGTGAGGACCAACACTTGAGGTGGGAGTTTGTGTAATTATATTGTGAGTAGATTGTAAAATTTTCAGTGAGCTAGAAAATCGAATTTGTGTGGAGTTGTAAACGTTTTCGGTTAGCGTTGAAAACCGGTGTGATAGTGGAGATCTCCTCGAGGTGAGGAGCGGAGACGTAGGTCAAATGGTTAGACCGAACTCCATGATCAATTTCTCATGTTTGCATTTGTCTTGACGTATCATTTGTGCTCATTGCTTATTACTATTTTATATCGTCATTATCTCATGTTTATGTTGCCCTCTGTTTATATTGTATATTCTTGCTCATAATTAGTTGTATATCATACTTACAAGAAAAAATTATTAATTAGTTTTTAATTAGCATAAAATCAGATTAGATTAGCACATTATCCTATTCACCCCCTTCTAGGATACTAATAATTGATATCAGAGCTTGGTGCTCTTGATTAGAGGTTTAATCACCTAGAGTCAAAGATCTAAGCATTCATATCTTGCTAATCTAGTTTGAGATTTATTGTATTTTGCTTGCATATTTTTAAATTATGGATATGCATGTTGCACCGAAGTTAGGTTATGACACTAATGTTGCTCCAAGATATATTAATTTTCCTTATGCTCAATGGTGTTTTAGATTTAAAATATTTGTTAAATTTAAAAATATCGATTTATGAAAAGTTACTGATAGTGCTTACATTGTGCCCACATTGGAGAAATCTAAGTAGAACGAATATGATAAAAAGATATTTACAATGAACAAGTTAGTGTTAGAATTCTTGCTTAATGCTTTTGAACCATGTATTTCTAATGAACTTGCTCATTTTGATAGTGCTTATACAATATGAAAACTTTTTAAAGCACATCAAGGTGACTTGGAGGAGATTCGACGTGTTTTGACGGAATCCTCTTCAAGTAAGAGTGGAGCTACATCATGCACACGGTCACTAGACGATAGCCTAGTGAGGTATATGAGTCCGAAACCGATAAAGATTTATCTAGTGATGAACTCGTTTGTGCTTCTGAAAAATTATTATATGTCTATAACAAATTGCATCATATCTTTATTAATTTAAAAAGCAAGCATGTAGATTTAAAATCCGATCATGAGAAGTTAGCTTCCAAATTTAATATCATTGCTCAAGAAAATGTTACTCTTAAAGAAAACAATGATATGTTAAGTTTGGAAAATAAAAAGTTAACATCATCTATAGCTAGCTTATCTCATGCTAAGAATGATGTCATGCTAGAAGTAGAATCTATTAAAAATAAATTTAATTCTTTCAAAAATGATCATGCTATTTCTACTTCTAATAACAATGCTTGTATGCAAAATGATGAGTTGAATCTTGTTAATGATCGCATGTCATTCTTAGATTCAACCCTTAAAACATGCATTATAAATAATAAGAATTTTATGGACTTATGTGCAAAGTCATGTGCTAATTCTTTCAAACCATGCACTCACTATGCACATATGTATAGCAAAGTTTACAAATGCTCACTTTGTGACCGAAAAGGCCATATTGCTAAATTTTGCTATGATGCACATAAACCCAATAAAGCTCATATTATTTTCCCTTGTGCATCCCATCAAGCTTCTTCATCACACACATGCACATGCACCAATTACTCATCATAAGCATGCTAGTGTGTTTAAATGTGATCATTGTGGTCGTTTTGGCCATTTGACAAAAATTTACTTTGATTTGAAAAAGGTTTCACTTTTGCCAAATGCTTCTAAAAGACCACGTGTATAAATATAATGTTTGTGGTAGATCTGGCCACTTAGCAAAGTTTTGTTTTGATTTACAAAAAGTTTCACGTTTGCAAAATATTTCAAAAAGATCAACTTTATTTGCAAATGATTCATGTGCACAATTATATGGTCAACATAAGCAAATACACATGTTCCATTGCACATATTGCAATAGGAAGGATCATTTATATAATTATTGCTATGATCGGTTATGTACACTAAATGCGTCCAAATAGGATCATAACCCTAGGATATTGAGCTATAATGATAGAGGTCATGTCCCTAAACCTTCCGGCACCAAAAGTTCTTGGGTGCCAAAACAAATTTAATCTTTAAGAACCAATTTTTTAGTGTTTTAGTTTTTCATGTTCTTAAAAATAATTTTTATTTGGATTTTATGAACAAATTGCAAATAATTTTATAAACATTTTAAAAGAAAAAGAAAACTTGGTATATGCTTTGAAAATATATCATTCATGATTTTCTTTCAAAGATTTTCATGTTTTCCATGAATTGATCAAATTCAGCCAAGATATTTGTTATTATTGATAAAACATTATTTTTCTGAATATACTTTGTGTATGAGAGGTTTATGTTTGAGCAAACCCCCGGATTTATTGGTAATTTATTTTCAAATCATATTTATCGGGTGCTAAAAGCTTTAAATGGGTTGGAACAAGCTCTAGAGCTTGATATGGTTGCATCTCTTGTTTTCTTGTCAAATATGATAAAAATTGAGATTGGTTTGTTTTTATGTTATTATGGTTTAAATTTTGATTTATGATTGATTTTCACTTGAATTTCATTTGGACTTTCATTGGAACTTTCATAATTTGCTTTCTTTTGAAAATATCTTTTCATGACTTAAAAAAAATTCTCATAATTTTCATGATCTATATACTTATAAATCCATATATTGTTTTTATGTTTTGAAACACTATTCTCATAATGACATATCAATGTGTGTTCTCATAGCCTTTTATATATGAGTTGTGATTAGCATATTTTATATTTATGCTTGCTCACATATCTTTGCCTTAGTCATCTTTGCATATTTTTATATGGCATTTTGATAGGGGAGCAATCCTTATTTATATTTTTATACTCACCTATGCTATTTGTAGGGGGAGCTTACGCTCTCTTATTGTTATCCTCATTTTTGATGTTGCCAAAGGGGGAGAAATATTATGAATATATCTTTCTTGTTTTTATGCATGATAATCATAATTCACATATTCGTTTCGTATCATGCATATCTCTTTTTGTAAATTGTTTGTCATCATCAAAAAAGGGAAGATTGTTGACCCTTTTGTTTTGATGATGTTTTAATAAATAATTTACGACTAATATTATTTGTCTAGTGTTTGTGTTTTTTTATTTATTCTAGACAAATAATGTGTTGGAGGTTGGATGGATTGAGCCTCCACGATCACATCAATGGAGGTTGGCGAAAATAGTGGAATAAATCCTTGCACAATTCAAGTCAAGCTCAAGTTCAAGCTTCATCTGCAATCAAGACGAGCTTAATGAAGATCAATTGTCTTGGGTATATTGATTTAGGCTTATGCTTTGTATGCTTATGCTTTAAGCTCAAATGGTGCATGTACACGTTTACTTGATTTATTGACTATTATACATCCATTTGAGATAATAACGTGTTTTCAGATTATTGACTTAATGTAACTGGTTTACATTTTTTATAAAGTCTATTAATCCATTTAAAAAAAGTTTAAACTTGTATGAACTCGTTTTGTCAAAATCAAGTTCTAATAAGTTCATGTATGTGCATATGTTTTTGCAAAACAGATGAGTTGTCACACTTGGGAAATACAATTTGAAAAATTTCTTCGTTTACATGTTTATCTTTATATATACAAATATTTCCCTAATTTTTACTAATTTTGGAGTTATTTTGTTATTTTTAATTGAATTTACAAAAATAAGTTTTTAGCAGTTTTTCAAAAATTATAATATCTGTGTTCAAATAATTATTTCTCACAAATGGGAAGCAATATCTAAGAAATTTTTTCTCTAACATGTTTATCTACATGTTTAGAAACTTCCCTCAAAATTTCACGATTTTTAGAGTTAATTTACCATTTTTAACTGATTTTACAGAGCCAAATACGCAGATTTTCAGGTTTGTGCGCGTTCTATGAACAGTGCCGGTCGACCAGTGCACTGTTCACGATCGACCGAACAGTGTACCGTTGCAATAACGACTAGTTTTTTCTGGTGTGATAGTGGAGATCTCCTTGAGGTGAGGAGCGGAGACGTAGGCCAAATGGTTACCGAACTCCGTGATCAATTTCTCGTGTTTGCATTTGTCTTGGCGTATCATATGTGCTCATTGCTTATTAGTATTTTATATCACAATTATCTCATGTTTATGTTGCTCTTTGTTTATATTATATATTCTTGCTCATAATTAGTTACATATCATACTTGCTAGAAAAAATTGTTAATTAGTTTTTAATTGGCATAAAATCAGATTAGATTAGCACATTACCCTATTCACCCCCCAGGGTACTAACACTACAGTTTAAATAGGCATGGATGGAATTGTGTTCTTTTTTTATTCCAATTGATTTCAAATGACAGA
Organism: Asparagus kiusianus; assembly: GCA_022839385.1. Lineage (NCBI taxonomy): Eukaryota > Viridiplantae > Streptophyta > Magnoliopsida > Asparagales > Asparagaceae > Asparagus > Asparagus kiusianus. Next base: position 354,262 of record BQKN01000619.1, read on the forward strand.
ATATGGATACTTGCGCCTTAAATTATATATGGTGAGTTGTTGTAATACTACGGTGAGGATATTCTAGAAGTGAGAGACAAAGACAACGCGGAAGACAAATTTTAATCCAAGGGTTTTCTTGGTGAGCCACCCCATTAGAGGTTTTAGAGACTGAGGTCACAGTGTTCTCTGCTACAGCCAGTTAGGGTTATCCTCACTAGAAAAGAATGAGTAAGGTCTATGAGAAAAGTACTTCACCAAGTAGTCCAGATGTTACAACAAGAGACCATATTTGACCAATAAAAGAGAAATAATGCAGAAAATGAAATAGCTTATCAGCAATCACATAAAAGAATCCAATTAAAAGTGGAAAGAAACTGATTTTTTAAATAGATAAATGATAAGTCAAAAGCTACTGTCAAGATCAAATTCTTATAAAAATAATAAGGGCCAAGGAAAATTGGCAACAACAGAAAAGTTTTGCACAAAAGAGAACCAGGAGAATGAAAGTACCTTCTTTGTAGATTTTGTACTGAAAAAATTAAAAGATGTTGGTGCAGGGGGCTTCGGAGATGCTACATCATTACAAGAAAGAATGGGATGATGTTTGCAATGCACCTAATATTGGAGCAACATAAAATTAACAGTTGAACTTACCTTCTGCATGAGAATCTTTTCTTTTCGGCGAAGGTTTGTTTTTCTAAGAGATAATCAAAACAATTTATAAAAACATAAATAATCCGCAATTAAGAAATTCCTGTTCCTGAGCACACAAAAGAGAACAATAGACCTACAGCTATTAGATTGTCCAAACCTTCCATCTCTGGAAGTTTTAAATTCTCCAATTCTGCAATAATTGACAAACATAATGTATCAGCGGAGACATCATAAAAATGAATCACTTCCAACAAACAAGTAAGCAGATTCTATCCATTCACCTGCTTGCTTAAGGGAATCTTGAGAAATCTCATGACCTGCCTGCGCCAACGCAATTAGCTGTGCAGTTCATTAATGGGTCAGTGCCTAAATTTCAACTTTGCAATCGCAAGAGGAAGAAAATAGCAAGTGAAAGATCGAACCAGCATTGCACTAACGAACTCTTGAAAATCAAGAAACCCCTGTCTTTTAGAATCAGCAATCGCCCAGACCTTCGTGCGAAATTTCACAAAGCAACATCAAAGTACGTTGGTGATGAGAAATATTTAACGCAAAAGTTTGACATTAACCCCTAAAAGTGTTCATCTAACAATGAGAAGTTACCGAACCAAACTTTGACGATAACAAAGAATCCATGAGTAATACTTAAACCTCGAGAAAAAAAAAAGGGGAAAGGCAAGGTCACCTGTTTGAGCTCGGGCCGAGACAAATTGGACATGGCAAAGAATTTGAGCGCATCACTCCCAGTAACGCGTCCGTCTCCATCTAAGATTGAAACAAAGAAACAAAGAAATTGAATCAAATTTTGTTCTTTTGCCATTAAAAGCAAGAGTCGAATTAGGGTTTTCTTTAAAAAAGGTTACCAGCATCGGCGACGGAGAACCACTCGGCGTAGATCTTTTGCTTCTCTTTCGAGCAAATTTGAGGAGAAGAACCCAGATCCATTTTCTAACCCTAGAAGGAGACGGGAGAACAGAGAGAGAGAGAGGGCAGTTTGAACTTCAACGGCGTTCAGTGATTCGAAAAAAGGTGATGCCTTTTTTTTCAGGAGGAGTAAAACGCCAAATACGGCGAGGCGGTGATTATATGTATTGAGTCCGGTTCTTGCCCTTTGCTTTTGAAGCGTTTGTGCACATGGAGCGTTCGAGCGTTCGAAATCTCCGGGGCTTCGAAATTTTTTCAGCTTTATTATTACGCTATTAATTGATTATCTGCTTTATAATTACGCTAGGGAGCTGCATTGACTAGTCAACTATAATTTTTTCCGTTAAAAAATAATAAGAAAATATTTTTCTCTTTCGTAATTAGAGGATAAAATAAATAGTTGGATTGGACTTCGGACGAAAATGGGAACCCGGCAACAAATGGCCTAGTCAGATTTTAGGCAAGTTAACGTTGCTTACAATAAGAAATGACAAAATTAACATGTTAAGTGGGGGTAATCCAAAACTTGAATGACATATTCTCATTTTGGAAGGACAAAAAGGTAATTTAATAAGAAATATCTTTCTTTTCTTTTTCTTTCTCTCTTTTTTATTTTCTAGAATATTTCATATATCATAAAAATATTTTGTATTTTCCTCTCTTTTTCTTTCTCTCTTTTTTATTTTCTAGAATATTTCATATATCATAAAAATATTTTTATCCCCCCCCCCCCCCCCCTCTCTCAATTGTTCTATACCGTACTGAACATAAACCCTTAGGCCCCGTTTGGTTGCATAATAACAAGGCTGAAAGCCTGACAAAAGTCAGGCTTTTGCCAGACTTCCAGGCTTTTTCTTTTGCAACCAAACATGGTCTTAGAGTTATATATACATTATATTTAACATTCTAAAAGGAATATGTAACTTAAAATTGCAAGTTCCTTTTAACAAAAACTATAGTATGTATAACAAAAAAGCAAAAGAATATAAAAATATTAAAAATATTTTTTGAAATTATAATATTTGTGCATTAGGCGTAGGAATTTTATTTTGCAACAAAAGAAATAAACTATATACAAACAATATTAATGGATGCTAAAATTTTACCTTTCTCTATAATATAAAAAAAATTAGTTTCCTTAAGATATCATCACATTATAACTATAATCGAATCTATGATACATTTTTTAGATATAGAAATTTATTTAAAAAGTTTTGCGCCTCTTGCACTTGCACACGGACGCACCATAATGCTAGTTAATGTAAAAACCATGTTTCTTTAGACGAAAGACCAAATATCCCTATTAAGCTTGACGCAAAGGCATGATTATTGTGAACTTAACGCCATTGAGGACGTGATCAAGATCTCATTTGTTCGATTGCCTCAAAATAAATTTAGGTAAATTACACCAAATTCCTCAGAACTGTCAGGCTTTTGAGGCAAACCACTAATAACTTCTCAAATCGCACTCAACCCCCAATAACTATGGATATTGCAGAAAACCCCCGATAATTTTCCGCATTTTGCAGATAATCATGCAGTCGGCATTTGGCATCTAAATAGTGTGGCCAACGCAAATGTGGACTAACATCATAATGGGAGTTATCTGCAAAATGCGAAAATTTACTTAGAGTTTTCTGCAATTCAATAGTAATTGAGGGTTTAGTGTGATTTTAGAAGTTATTGGGGGTTTACTACGAAAAGGTGACAGTTATCGGGCGTTTAACATAATTTACCCAAATAGCCTAAATTTATCTAGAAAAGAGCTCAATTTTATACTTCGTCCATAAAAGGAGGTTTTTGTCCAGAAAATTGATGTATAAGAAGAATGCTCATAAGCCTCAGATTAAGGAATATGTGCCTTTGTTGCACTGACATGCTCATTGACTGATGAACAATACAAAGATTATCCCATTCAGGTACTCTAGGGTGTGCTTGGCAGTGACCTAAGAACGGGTCAGGCCGATTCTGGTCCAATTTTACTCTAAGTGGCTGTTTGGATCAGATATTTTGAAGGGGAAATGAGGGGGAAAGCTGCCAAAAAGCTGACAAATTGACAGCTTTCCCCCTCCTTTCCCCTTCAAAATACTCAATCCAAACGGGCCCTATACCACTTTAGAGTTGCACCAACAGGATGGTGGTCCAACACTAAACTAGTTTTATGGCATCTTTTTGGCCTAAAGAGAACTAGGCCAGAACTGGCCCACTTTTTACCAATAACAACAAACACAAAACTAGGTCAGCTTTAGTCTTGACCCAATTTTAAGAGCTCGCCAAACACACGCTAGGCTTATGCAAGTGCCAGTGATTCAAAATATAATAGGGAAAATTGCTTCCAGCCCCCAAAACTACCCAAAACGTGCTCTGCCCCCCCAAGACTTTTTCAACGTTCCCTTTACCCCCAAAACCGCCCCCGATTTAATTCCAGCCCCCAAAACGAATCCCCAGGCCTCACTCCGTTAAACCCCCTATCGAAATGCCCAAAATACCCTTACCAGCCTGTGTTCGTCGCCCTCTCACGACGGAAACCCATCGTTTCGACTGTAGGCATTAAATGTTGATTAGAATGACTTTTTTGGGGGGGAAATTCCCATTTCCCTCCAAAATTATCACCAGCTATATTCCCCCTCAAACTAAAATCGCTGATTTGTTTCCATTCCCCAACTTAATTATCCTCAAAAAAGCCTCTTCGATTCGTCAACTACTCCCTGTAATAAAATGGCGGATGGATCTCTTCTATGCGTGGTAACGAAGGCAAAAAGCAACAAAGGTGGTGACGGTGTATTCGTCGTTATCAAAGAGAATACAGAAATAATCAGCTTGAGATATCGAGTGGCGGAAAGGCTTAAAATACCAATGCAATCTCTTTCACTGAAGTTCATTTGCGAAAGGGAAAAGAAATTCAGTATTTCAATTGACAATGACGACGACTTAAATTTGATGTTCGAGTATTGTCGGCGTAATGGATTTACAGACGCGAATTTGTATGCTACCTCCGCTGGGGAATCCTCAACATCGCAGAACACGCAGACGACGCCGGATACTGCGTAGGAATTACACCCCTAATTTCCTTTTGAGTTTACTGATAGGTTTTGCCATTAGTTGTTAACCTCATGCATTGGTTGCTTAGGTAATGTGTTTGTTGTCAAGGTTATGTTAAGCACTGGTTGTTGAGGTTATTTGTTGGCTGTTACGTATACTGGTTGGTTGCTAAGATAAGGTGTTTTGTTGGCTGTTACGTATACTGGTTGGTTGCTAAGATAAGGTGTTTGATGTTAAGTATATGCGTTTGTTGTTAAGGTCACGAGTCCGTCCTTAAGTATAAAGGTTAGTTGTTAAGGATATGTGTTGGCTGTTATGTTTATGAGTTCGTTGTTAAGGTTATCTGTTTGTTGCTAAGGCTATGTATTTTTATTACTGCTTCAGGACAATACCGACACAAAACTCGCGGTGCGCAGATACCACGTTCACCCAAACCTGTAATGATGAGCGTATTCCTAATGACCACCCCACCGGCGACTCGATCATGCTGCTGGAAGACATGCTTAATCACCAAACAAAGATCCCAGCTGAGTGGCACACCTCCATACGTGAAGTTGGTCAGAAATTTGATAGTGCAGCTGAAGTTAGATTAGCACTTCAAAACTATTCAATTGCTAAACGGTTCGAGTATGATTTTTACCACAATGAACAAAGACGCATAAGAGTCTATTGCCGATTCAAACACACTCATGGTTGCCCTTGGATGTTGTTTGCTTCCCCGCTCAGAAATTCGTCTATCATGTCCATAAAGAATTTCGTGTCTACCCACACATGCGGTCAACATGGAGCAAATGCTGGCAACTCAAGGGCATCAAGGAAGTTCATTGCTAGCCAAATACAGGCTGTTTTGAAGGTTAGGCCAGATCTTCGTGCGGTCGATATCAAGAACGACATGCTCTCTAATTTTGGCATCAAGATTAACTACAGTAAAGCGTGATGGAGCAAGGAGACAGCTCAATTGGACCTGTTCGGTGACGATGATGAGGCTTACGATTCACTGAGATGGTCCTTATCCTTTTTATTCTTCTGAAATCACTCTTACGTCTTGGTTGCTAACTATACGTAGTAGTTGTTAAAGTTGGTGGCTCGACGTTAAGTATACGGGTTGGTTGTGAAGTTTGAAGATCGGTTGTTATGGTTATGAATCCGCTGCTAAGTCTACTGCTTACGTTTTCGTTGCTAACTATACGTATTAGTTGTTAAAGTTATTGGTTCGTCGCTAAGCGTACGTGTTGGTTGTGAAGTTTGAAGATCAGTTGTTATGGCTATGAATCCTTTGCTAAATCTACTGCTTACGTTTTGGTTGCTAACTATACGTATTAGTTGTTAAAGTTATTTGTTCGTCGTTAAGTGTACGTGTTGGTCGTGAAGTTTGAAGATCATTCGTTATGGTTAGGAATCCTTCGCTAACTGTACTGCTTTGTTGTTATATTCATGCAGGTATGAATCCATGGTGCATGCAACTAATCCAGGGAGTCGTGTTGTTATTGATGCTGATGACGGGAGGTTCAGGCGATTGTTCATTAGTTATAATGCCTGTATTGAAGGGTTTATTGCTGGGTGTAGGCCTCTATTGTTTTTGGATGGAACATTTATTAAAGATCGTTACAGAGGCATACTACTTAGCGCTACTGGGTATGACGGCAACCAGGGAATATTTCCCCTAGCTTATTGCGTATGCGACCAAGAGAATGAGGTTAACTGGAAATGGTTCTTACAAGGATTATGGACGTTACTGTATGATAGGGAAAAACCTTACCAACCTCCACATCGACTGGTAATGATTTCAGACGCCGACAAGGGTATCAGGGCAGCAGTCGAGGAATTCTTTCCAGATGCATTCCATTCAAGGTGTGTTCTGCATCTAGTCGAGAATTTCAAAAAGAAGATGAAGGATTTTGGTCACAAGGCAAATGTCGCGACTACGTTGGGCGAGCTGTTACAATCCGCGGCTTATAAGTTTACAATATCTGAATGGGATAATGACATGAAAGAATTGGCAGCGATCGATCACAGGGCTTACGTCGCTGTAATGGAATACTCCCCGGAGAGATGGGCAAACGCGCATTTTCCTGGTATAAGGTAAGATAGCTTGGTCCCTACGTTATTTTGTTACAGCACTGTTATAGGTGTTTAGGTTAGAGTTATCCTACAGTTTTCTATTAAGGTTAGATTTTTATTGTTATGGTTAGAGTTATTCTGCTAGGGTTTTGTTGTTAAGTTTAGGATATTTGTTGTTAAGGTTAGGTCTTTAATGTTTAGTTTATGGTTTTATTGTTATGGTTAGATTTTTATTGTTAAGGTTAGAGTTATTCTGCTAGGGTTTTGCTGTTAAGCTTAGGATATTTGTTGTTAAGGTTAGGTCTTTAATATTTAGTTTATGGTTTTATTGTTAATGTTATGGTGTTGTTGTTAAGGTATGGCCATGTTACTTCAAACGTTGCTGAGTCCTTCAACAGCTGGATAAGAAAGGCACGATTGTTGCGAATCTTACCTTTGGTTGAGACCATACGGAAGCAAATAATGGAACGCATGCATGAAAGGAGGCTATTGGCTCAGAAATGGTCTGGATTCTTATGCCCGGAAGCGGAGATGGTGCTGAGTGATAACATTCAGCATGGTAGCTGCTTGGCGATTAAACATTCGACGGAAGATATTGTGGAGGTCGAGTCCAATAAAACTTGCCGCGTAGTTTGAGGAATCGGACTTGTTCCTGCAGGTCCTGGGACATCACCCGCATTCCCTGCAAACATGCGTGCGCTGCAATTGCATGGATGGGACGAGAAATTTATCAATATTGCGATTGGTACATGACTGTGGACTCATTCAGAGCAAGCTATGCACCGATCATCTACCCCATACCAGATTACGAGAAGCGCTTTGTACCGCCAGAAGAGCGATTGTTGAAGCCTCCTCTCACCAAAAAAAGACGTGGCAGACCATGCACTAGACGAATCAACAACAGGTCGCTGAACACCCGACCTGTTAAGTGCTCTCGCTGCAACATGGAGGGTCACAATCGTGCAAGCTGTAATGAGCCTATATAGTTTGGCGTTTTGTTGTCATGTATATGAATTTCTTGTCCTGTATATCATTACAAGTGAAGGATATAACTTGGCTGCTAAGGTTATTACTTCGTTTTCAATTTTAACACTTTAATGTTGAAGTTTAGGCTTTGTTGTTAAGGTCATTACTTGGTTGTCAAGTTTATCATTTTAATGTTAAAGTGATGACTTGGTTGTTAAGGTTGTTATTTGGTTGTCAAGTTTATCACTTTAACGTTGAAGTTTTTGATTGGTTTATAAGTTTATCGATTGAATGTGAAGTTTACCGTTATACACCTGTTATCCACCTGCTCTTTGTTGTCAGTTTTATTTGTTTGTTGTTTAGGTTACTATTATTCACTTGCAATTGGCTGACAAGTTTATGGGATTGTTGATAAGCTTATTTGTTTGTTGTTAAGGTTGTAGCATAATTGTAAAGGAAATTATTGCTTGATACAAGGCTGTTTTGTTAAGTTTCACATTTTTTCAAAATTATTATGGACTCGCTGTCACCTTTAATTTTTGGATTTTGCAATCTTTACGTGTTTATTGTGTTGTTTGGCGTTGTATTCTCAAGCTTATATATTGGTTGCTAAGGTTAGCGATCGGTGGTTAGGGTTTATGGAATGTTAGCTAATTTTTTACGTGTTTATTGTAAAGTTTGGCGTTGTATTCTCTGCTACTGCATTCAATGTTCCTCCTAGTTCCCAAGGAGGAGAGTTAATATAACCTGAACACCTACCTATCCCCACATTCCACGCGGCAACATCACCATCCCTTCGCCTGTTCAGCCACAGGATAGCGCAGTCATCCTTTCGGCACAATCTTTCATCGATCTCCCCTACAAATTATTCTCTGTTGACCCTCTATATTTAAACTGAAAAAATGGCTACCCTCACCCCAAAACCTACAAGTTTTCTTTTCGCCATTAAAACCAGAAGATCAACGCTAGTCCTCCCGCCGATGAAGGTCATAACGACGGGGTTAGCGCAAACTGATGAAGATCCTGGGTATCCCTCACGATGATGAAGATGTTATCCCCTTCTGTGTTTGCTTTTAGTTCCATTAGCTGTGGGTGAATGCATGTTGCTCTTTTCAATGATCTTGTACAATAACAAGATAGTTAAGATTGATAGGTGCGTGGAATACGATCAATTCATTTGGATCAATACTTGAATCGCGTGGGAAGGCATGCGAATGCTGGTGTAGATAGTCATCTGGCTTACGTTAACACCGTATAGCTATACGGTGTAAACGTAAGCCAGAAGACTATCTCCACCAGTATTTGCGTGCCTTCCTAGGTGATTCAAGTATTGATCCAACTGAATTGATCGTATTCCATGCACCTATGAATCTTAACTGTCTTGTTATTGCACAAGTTCATTGAAGGGAGCCAGTTATAATCACCCACGGATATTGAACTTAGAGCAGAGACAAAGGTTGTACATGCAGTAATCATCGTGTATTGAAGCTTATTTGTTTAGTTTAGGTGGGTTGTTGATGAGCTTATTTGTTTAAGGTTGTAGCATGATTGTAAAGGTAAATACTTACCTGATACAGGTTGTTTTGTTAAGGTTTAACGATTTATCAAGAAATATTATGGCCCCGCTGTCACATTTATTGGTTTTTTTGTTAACTTTACGTGTTTATTGTGAAGTTTGGCGTTGTATTTACAAGCTTATATATCGGTTGCTAAGTTTAACGATCTGTTGCCAAGCTTATGGGATGGTTGCTAGGGTTAGCACCTTGTTGTTGCGTTTAGCTCTGTTGTTGGGCTTATTTATTCTATGTTAAGAATGACGATAATGAAGGACGTGGCAGGATACATTGTTGTATTGTTGAGCTTTACCCTTTGTTGTTAAGGAGTGTCTGACATGGTTATTTACTGGTTGTTAATCTCTGTTATCAAGCTTATTGAATGGTTGTTAAAGTTAGCGCCCTGTTGTCAATCTTATGTATTGGTTGCTAATGTTAGCGAACTGTTATCAAGCTTATTGAATGGTTGTTAAAGTTAGCGCCCTGTTGTCAATCTTATGTATTGGTTGCTAAGGTTATCTATCTGTTGTTAAACTTGTGGAATCGTATCTAACATAAGCACAAGGTGTAACGTTTATTACTGTTAGCTTATCAGTTGAGAAAGAGCACGGGGTTGAATTGGTGAGCTTTTGGTTTTGTAGTTAAGATCGTGTGCAGGCTGTCAAGGTTATGTGCTGGTTGTCAAGCTACATTGAGTGGTTACTAATAGGGTTAGCACCCTGTTGTTAAGGTAAGATCTCTGCGGTCAAGCTTGTGTTTTGGTTGTTAATGTTAGCTATCTGTTGTCAAAACTATGGAATGGTATCTAACGTTAGCTCCCTGTTGTACGTGTAGCTCTGTTGTAAGGCTTATTTGTCTGTTGTTAAGCTAATATTTTGGTTGTTAAGGTTGTAGCAAGACTTTAAAGAAGGACGTGACGTTATACAAGGTTGTATTTTTGAGCTTATGGTTTTTTGGATAAGATCGTGGCTTTGTTGTTAAGATTTAGTACTGGTTGTCAAGGTTATGGAAAGGTTGCTAAGGTTACAGCTCTGTTGTCAAGCTTATGGATTGTTAGCTAAGGTTAACGCTTTATTGTCAACTTACTGTTATCACTTGAGCTTGGTATTGTTTGGTATGGTTAGCGCCCTCTTGTGGAGAGGTCCCTTACTGTTATTCACTGTTATTCACCTGAGTTTGGTTAGCACGGTCAGCGGCCTATATTCTCTGCTACTGCATTAAATGTTCCTCCTAGTTCCCAAGGAGGAGAGTTAATATAACCTGAACATCTACCTATCCCCACATTCCACGCGGCAACATCACCATACCTTCGCCTGTTCAGCTACAGGATAGCGCAGGTATCCTTTTCGGCGCAATCTTTCCTCGATCTCCCCTACCATTTATTCTCAACAGACCCTCTATATTTAATCTGAAAAAAGCTACCCTCTCCCCATAACCTTCAAGTTCTCCTTTCGCCATTAAAAGCAGAAGATCAACGCTGGTCCTCACGCCGACGAAGGTCATGGGTACGAGGCTTGCGCACACCGATGAAGATCTTGGGTACCCCCCACGCTGTTGAAGACGTTATCCCCTTGTGTTTGCTCTAGTTCCATTAGCTGTGGGTGAGTGCATGTGGCTCTTTTCAATGAGCTTGTACAATAAAAAGATAGTTAAGATTGATAATTGCGTGGAATACAATCAATTCAGCTGGGTCATGCGTGAAGCACATGGGAAGGCACGCGAATGCTGGTGGAGATAGTCCTCTGGCTTACGTTAACACTGTATAGCTATACAGTGTAACCGTAAGCCAGAAGACT
>BQKN01000620.1:7100-47866 GCA_022839385.1 Asparagus kiusianus
AGAGAGGTAGAACGTGGAAAGAGAGGGATTATATAATATGTGTATATAAAAGAAAATTAGGGTTTTGAGAAATGAAAATTAATTAAAATAATTAATTACTGATATTTAAAAATCAAAATAATTACGGAATATTTATCTACAAATAAAAACGTGCTAGTTGTGCTAATACAACAGTTGATATGAAATAGTCGAGATATACACATATTGTACAATTACACGAGAATAATTAATAATAAAAATATATTTACTTACATTTAAAATCAAATAATTATGGGATAATTATATACATAGTAAAACGTACTAGTTATACTAATACGATAGATAATATGTAACAGTAGAAATAATATAACAAATTATACCAAAAATACGTAATTAATAATACCATATATTATATAAAATAATATGTAATAATATTAATAATATAACATATTATTTAAAATAATACGTAATAGTACCGATAACAAAATAAATTAATTTTAGAAATTTTTACCACACAAAATAATTTTTATAAATATGAAAATCATAAAATTTGGACTTTTAAATCTTAGAAAATTCTAGAAAATCGAGAAAAATACAGATACTCTTTTAAAAATAATAATTAAATATTTTAAAATACCAGAAAACTATTTTAACTAGTATCAAAATTTCACGGTCATTACACTCCTCTTCACAGTCTGATCTGTCAATAGCCCCTTTACTTCTTCTAGTCTATCCTCTGTGAAAACTAGAATGAAAAATCTGTGGCAGAGTCTAGTAATCAAGTAGGGGTAAATAAGCTGAACTCTCGATCTAGACTGTGTCCTGGCCCACTCTAGCACACCCTCCACTAAAGATCTCATCCATACGTAGATAATCATGGTTGTATCAAATGTTGACCAGTGGCTATCCAATAGAGAAGGAGTATATCATGGGTGGTGATGGTTGTGTATGTAGTGGTGGGTTTTAGATCAAAGTTCAAAAAAAGATTGAGTAATCTATACTTAGGCTTGAGATTTCCTAAACCAAAGATGGATGTGAAGATCTTCCCACATAAAATCATAGACATATCATTATATTCTGGTATACCGGGTTGTAAGTTAGAAGCTAACTGAATCTAATCGGGTACATCAGTCGGTGGCTCCTCAAGTCCAAGAATATCTCGAAGTGTGGGAAGATCAATGACTACATTAACACCCCTAATTGTAGAAAAAGTCAAAAATTATTTATCTGGGTCAAATTCCCATCCAGTATAAAATTCATGTACTAAGGAAATATTTACTTTTTCTAGAGATCTATCCATAATACTCCTAAGTCCCATTGTGGTCATCATATCAATTGTAGATTTATATGTTTAAAGTGCACTAATTTGAAATCCCCTTTCAAAATGAATATTTAGACTCACAATCTTGGCCAAGAGTGTGGGTTTATCTAAATCATAATCGGATAGAACTTGAGAGGACGACGAACTCGCTCAAGATCTTTTTCTAGGAGGCATCTACAGAAATATTATATTTTAATACAATTAAAACAACAAGACTCCCACCCCTTTTTTTGATATAAAAGAATTTAGCTATAAATAATTCAACATGAGTTAATTTCAAGTTATCAAAATTATGATTTGTGATATAAAGAAATAAGGTCTTGGGTTAGCTAGTTGACTAGTGGTATATGTATGTGTGTATATATATATATATATATATATAATAACATGATCCCTAAAAATTAAAAATGTCAATTTTGATAACTTCATCTACGAATAATGCTTGTTGATTTGGCAAACAATAAGCTAAACCTTACAAATTTTGAGTTTGATAAAACACCCTATTCAAACCCTTAATTTGAAATTATAAATAAAAATTAACAATGTGATCAGTTTCTACCATGAATCTTTACACAAATATGATAACAATCCAATCTTCTCCATGATTGAACCAATAGATCAACCCATGTACACAATTACACAATAGAAAAAAACTAAAATTACAAGATCAAGAGGAGAATTATACCTTAGTGAGATGTTTAGATGTAGAAGAAGCCGAAAAAAATTGAAGAAAACGTCTCTAATTGCTTTTGATTACATGTAGATGGGGTGGGTAAACTTGGGTTTGAGAGAGAGGACTCGAGTTGGGGAGGAGATGGAAAATAGGAGAGAAGAAGGAATCTATGGTTTTTGAAGTTGCAGTTTAGGTATCAATGCTAGTATCGATACCCAAGTCGTTTGGGCCACACAACCCAAATGTGATTTTATTTTATTTTTTTTCATTTTTTCTCTAGGTTGCTGAGTGGATATGGGCTATATATATATATATATATATATATATAGGCTAAACAAAATGAGGAACATTTTTTTACATTTTTTCTTTCTTTTCTTTTTATTTTCTCTTTTTTTATTTTTTTATTACAAATTATGTGGTTCATAAAGAACCAACACCTCCTCCTCTCCGAGCGTAAAAAATGCTATAAATGGTTTTAAACATTGACCATTAATCTTGAAAATATAACCATTTTTAGGATTCTCTATCTCGATAGCCCCATGTGAGAAAAATCGATTAACAATTAATGGACCTGTCCATCTTGATCTCAATTTTTGAGGAAAAAGATACAATTTTGAGTTTTAGAGTAAAACTTTTTGTCCCAGTGTGAAATTCTTCCGTAAAATTGAATTATCATGAAAAATCTTGGTTTTCTCTTTGTAAATTTTTGAGTTTATGTATGCATCATTTCAAATTTCTTCTAATTCATTCAATTGGAGCAATCTGGTTTTTCATGCCGAGTCTAGGTCGAGATTCAATTGTTTAATAGCCCACATTGCTTGGTGTTCCAACTCCACTGGTAGATGACTAGCTTTTCCAAACACGAGCCTATACGGTGACATTCCCAAATTAGTTTTGAAGCCTGTATGCCCATAGTACACACACAATTTCACAGAGCAATCTTTTCTGTTTTGATTAACTATGTTTTCTAAGATTTGTTTGATCTGCCTATTCGTGGCCTCTACTTGACCATTGGTTTGAGGTGATAAGAAGTCGATAATTTGTGTGTGATTGAATATTTCCTCATCAAAACCTCAAAATAACGATTATAGAAATATGCACCATTATCGCTAATGATAGCGCGGGGCACTCCAAACTATGCAAAAATATTCTCCTTCAAAAACTTGACAACAACCTTGTTGTCATTAGTCTTGCAAGCTACCACTTCAACCCATTTTGACATGTATTCTACGACTATTACAATGTAGATGTTTCAAAAGAAATTTAAAAATGGTCCCATGAAATCTATACCCCACAAATCAAAAAGCTCAACAACCAAAAAAGGTTGTAAGGGCATCATATTTCTTCTAGTAATTTTTTCTAAGAGGTGACAACGGTTACAGGTTTTGTAAAACTCATAGGAATCCTTAAAAAGAGTGGGCCAATATAGCCTAGACTAGAGAATTTTCTTAGCTATATTTCTTGGGCCAAAGTGGCCCGACATGCTTGCTCATGATAAAAAGATAGAACACTCCTAGCTTCTTCACTTGGAATACACCTCCTAAAAATATGATCATGATAGTATTTAAATAGATATGGATCATCCCAATAAAAGTATTTTATCTGGGAGAGGAAACGGGACCTATCCTGTTTAGACTAATGAGAATGAATCTGTTTCATGACTAAGTAATTTATAATATTAGCAAACCACAGAACATATTGAATTTGTAGGAGTTGTTCGTCTAGAAAATGTTCATTGATTGGGACGTTTGATGTTGATGCATTCGGAAGTCTAGAAAGATGATCTGCTACGGGGTTTTCTGGTCCTTTTCTATCAAGAATTTGAATGTCAAACTCTTGAAGCAGGAGAATCCATCTAATGAGCCATGCTTTGGCATCTTTTTTGGTCAAAAGATACTTATGATTGACATGATCCATAAAAACATTGGTTAAAGACCCGATAAGATAAGACCTGAATTTTTCAAAGGTAAAGATTACAGCTAAAAACTCTTTCTCATTGATAGAGTAATTTTGCTAGGCATCGTTCAGTGGTTTACTGGCACACTAGATAACATGCGGTTTTCCATTAATTCGTTGTCCTAGAACAACACCAATTACAAAATAGGATGCAATACATATTAATTTGAAGGGTAAAGTCCGATCTGGTGCATTAATGATAGGGACTGTGGTTAGCTGTTTTTTCAGATACTCAAAAGCTCTGAGGCATTCAGGGGAGAAATTAAATGATGCATCCTTGGCTAAGAGATTGGTCAATGGTCAAGCAATTTTGTTAAAATCTTTGATGCAACATCTATAAAAATCAGCATGACCAAGAAATAATCTGACATCCTTGATATTTTTAGGAGGAGGAAGGTTAGAAATGAGATCTACCTTAGCTTTGTCCACTTCAATACCTCTATTGGAAACTACATATCCTAAGACAATGCCTTGTTTTACCATGAAATGATATTTCTCCTAATTGAGAGTCAGGTTTTTCTTCCTACACCGTGATAGCACCAGTTTAAGATGATGCAAATACTTAGAGAACGTGTTACCAAAAATGGAAAAGTCATCCATGAAAATTTCTATAAATATTTCTACCATATTAGAAATAATATTGATCATACATTGTTGGAATGTGGTAGGTACGTTACACAGCCCAAAAGGCATGCGTTGGTAATGTTCCATACGGGCATGTGAAAGTGGTTTTCTCCTGATCTTCTAGAGCGATAGGAATTTGATTATAACCTAAATATCCATCCAGGAAACAATAAAACTCACGCCCTACTAAGCGCTCTAATATTTGGTCAATAAATGGAATAGGAAAGTGATCTTTCCGAGTAGCTAAGTTGAGTTTTCTATAGTCGATGCAGACTCACCATCTAGTTTTGATTCGAATGAGAATCAGCTTATTAGCATTATTTTAGATCACGGTGATCCCAGATTTCTTTGGAACTACTTGGACCGGACTTACCCTTGAACTTTCTGAAATAGGATAAATGATCCCGTGATCAAGACATTTCAGAATGTCTTTCCTAACAGCTTCTTTCATTACCTGGTTTAACCTACATTGAGGATCTCTAGTAGGTTTTTCATCATCTATCAAATGGATTCGGTGTTGAACAATAGTTGGACTAATTCCCTTGATATCAGCCATGGTCCATCCAATGGCTTCCGTATTCTCTCTTAAAATATCTAAGAGAGCTTCCTTTTGACTGATTGTCAAATCAGAAAAAATAATAACTGGAAAAGTCTCATTCTCCCCCAAGTAGGCATACTCTAGATTTTTGAATAAATTTTTGAGCTCTAACTTAGGGGGTTCCTTAATGGATGGGCAAAGTTGGACACAAGGCTCTATTTCTAAGGGTTCACATTGCCAGCAATTGTAGATACATGATTGACCATAAGATCTAAACCTAATTCATCATTGAAAGACTCATCAAGAATTAAGTCAGATAAACAAGAATCTGACTCACATTCACCCTCTTGTTGTTCACTGGATAGTCACTGAATAAAATTCACTTCTATTGGTTAATCAAATGGATCACTGGGCTATTTTCTTAGGTTGAAAATATTGAGGTCAACAGTCATATTCCCAAAAGATAGTTTCATTTGACCAGTTCTACAAATGATCAAAATATTTAAGGTTGCTAAGAATGGTCTACCTAGGATAACTAGGCTTTGACTTTTGGGATTGGAAACAGGCTGCATTTCCAAGACAATAAAATCAATAGGAAAAATAAACTCTCCAACTTTGATCAAAACATCCTCTACCTCTCCCTTGGGAATTTTTAAGGATTTATCAGTAATTGTAGGGTGCATCTTGTTGGTTTAAGTTCTCTTACACCTAGCTGTTGATAGACTAAATAATGAAGGGGGTTTATACTAGCTCCCAAGTCCAGAAGTGTCTTATCAATGAGGGTATTTCCTATAACACATGGAATTGTGGGATAACCAGGGTCCTTATATTTCAAGGGCATGGGTTTTGAAAATATTTCACTCAGGTTAGCAGCTAAAAAGACTTTATTAGGAATATTCGTGGTTCTTTTTTTAGTGCATAAGTATTTTAAGAATTTTGCATAAGAGGGGATTTGTTCAATTGCGTCTAAGAGAGGGAAGTTGACCTTGACCTATTTAAAAGTTTCTAGGATTTTCTCAAACTACGGAGAATTTTTTCTAGGTTTGAGTCTATCTGGAAAGGGGGCGACAGACTTATACCTATCCAGATCAGGCTCAATCTCGTGTTTAGCTTCTTGGTCATCAGAAGGAGTTATTTTATCAGAAGGAGTGTGTTGGATGGGAGAAGGGGTTTGATTCGATTGTATTCTAACATAGTTATCTATATGTTTCCCAGATTGCAACATGTGAACTGCATTCACATGAGCTGGTAAGTTTGAACTTGATCCATTATCTTTAGGGTTGACAACAGGTTCACTTGGAAATTTTCCTTTCTCTCTTTCACTTATAACATTGGCTAGTTGCCCAAGTTGAGTTTCTAACCTGACTATAGCTTGAGTGTTCGAGTTGAGCACTTGACCAGTTGTTTGCATGAAGGAATTTAGAGTGTTGGATGACTGGATCAACATGTTGGTGGTTTGTGTAGAAGCTTTAATCATAGCCTCTAAACCCTTTTCTAAGACACTAAGATGTTTTTCATGATCAATACTCGAAGGATTTATAGTTTGATGAGGATGAGGATGTTGGTTTGGAAAAGGTAAGTTAGATTGTTGAAAATTGTTTGGTGAGTTGAACGGAATTGTGTTTCCTCTAGGGAATTGCTAGTTTGAAGTGGGAATAAAGTTTTGATTTCCGAAGATATTTCCTTGATTCCATGCAAAATTGGGGTGACTTCTCCAGCCCGGATTGTAGGTTGGAGAAAACGAATCATTTTTAGGACGCTGGAATGCAGCGTTCATCTGCTCTAGTGATTAAGTGTTTCCTATGAGAGGGCATTCCTCTGAAACATGGGCGGGAGAAAGGCAGTTGTGACAACTTGGGGTAGAAACTAGATTGATTTGAGCTGGAGATCGTTCCTTAATTTCTAAGGCTTCTAACCTTCACAGAATTGTAGCCATCTTCGCTTCAGAGACTATGTTTGACTCTAAGGAAAGAGCACTAGATTTAGGTTAGAGAACTAATGAAACTCTATCATTACAGTGTTCCCACTGTATGGTTTTCTCGGATAGACTCTCTAAAAAATTTTAAGCTTCATCGACATTTTTCTTCATGAAATCCCATGACAGAAGTTCTTAAAGAATAATCGAATCCTTCATAGATAATTTGGCATAATTGGCATTTTTTAAGAACGTGGTGAGAACATTGGATATGAAGATCCTTAAATTTGTCAAAATACTTTCAAAATAGCTTTCCCGAGACAATTTTAAAGTTCATGATGTTGTTTCTTAGCTTAACCGTTTTGTGGATAGGGAAAATTTTCTTTAGAAAAACGGTGAAAAATTCATCCCAAGTTGAGATAGAATTCGTAGGTAAGCTATACAACCATTTTTTGGCTTTGTCCTTACGAGCAAATAGAATAAATCGAAGCTTAATCACATCCTCAGATAGTTTCCTAATCTTAATCAGAAGACAATATTGCTCAAACTCAGAAATAAAGATATAAACGTCTTTAGTTTCATTTTCTAAGAATTTTAGAAGTATATTTATGTAATACAGTCTAAACTCAAAATTAGACTATGGGCATACAACCTTGTTAAATGACCTTCTAGGCTAGAGATACGAGGAATTAAGTCTCTTGGACTCGGCTAAGATGGTGGGCCAATATTACCCTTGTTAAATGACCTTCTAGGCTAGAGTTCTAGCCCCTGGATGATTTTCGCAAGTCCTTTCGTGGATCTCTCTAAGAACATAACTAGCCTCTGCTGGCCGAAGACACCGGAGGGCCCCATACTAATGTTGGAGTATGATATTAGATAAAGCTGATTATCAAGTATGGGATATCGACGAGCATTCCTTTGTAAATTCCTAGCTTCAGTGGCATTCACTGGTGAGGTGCCTCCTGTCAGATACTGGATGATTAGATCCATCCAACTGGGTTTCATAGACGTCTTGGCCTACATGACCGATGAAGGGGTCTCCATGATGCTTGGACGCTCGAGGGTATTCATTAATACTAGAAAGAAGAGTCGTGCGGTAAGACCACAAAATTGAAGGTGATTCTTCGACCTAATTTTCGACCGCCTCGTCCACTTTCTTTCTTAGGGCTTGAAGGATACATTTGTTGGCGGCTTTTGCGAGCCCATTGAATTTCGGGTGGGTGACTGAGGTGAATTTGAGGAGGATGTTTCATTCTTCACGAAAGCTTTGGAAACCTCTGCAATCGAACTAAGTGTCGTTCTCTATGATGAAAGAGAGAGGAACTCCAAATCGACAGACAATGGATCTCCATACAAAATTCGTGATGTTGCCTTCGCTAATTTTGGCCAAAGGCTCAGCCTCTATCCACATCGTAAAGTAGTTGATGGCAACAATCAGGAACTTCCCTTGCCCAAAGGCTACCAGAAGAGAACCCAATAAATCTAATCCCAATTGAGCAAACAGAATTGGATTCAGAATGGAGGTAAACCATGTGACTGCCGCTCGTAGGATGCTCAAGAAAATTGGCATTTCTAGCACGAGGAATCAAGTCTCTTAGACTCAGCTAAGATGGTGGGCCAATATTACCCTTGTTAAATGACCTTCTAGGCTAGAGTTCTAGCACCTGGATGATTTTCGCAAGTCCTTTCATGGATCTCTCTAAGAACATAGATGGCCTCTGCTAGCCAAATACACCGGAGAGCCCCACACTAATACTGGAGTATGATATTAGATAAAGTTGATTATCAAGTATGAGATATCGGTGAGCATTCCTTTGTAAATTCCTAGCTTTAGTCGCATTCACTGGTGAGGTGCCTCCTGTCAGATACTAGATGATTAGATCCATCCAACTAGGTTCCATAGACGTCTTGGACTGCATGACCGATGAAGGGGTCTCCATGATGCTTGGATGCTGGAGGGTATCCATGTATATGGTTCTACCTAGCTTCCTGAGTTGGTCGACCCGAGTTTGGATAAAGTGTCTGCCCAAGTGTTGATATCACGGAGGACATGTGATTTTGTAATCTGTGAAGTTGGTCAATAGCTCCTTGACCGCCTTCAAATATAGGACCATTCTCGAGTCTTTGGCTGCATATTCTCCATTCACCTAGTGTACCACAAGTTGGGAGTCGGGCAGAATGTAGAGGGGCTCGGCCTTTGCTGTCAAGGTAGCCCGAAGACCTGCCAAAGGTGCTTCATGTTTAGCCTCGTTGTTCGAGGTTTTGAAATCAAAAGTGATGGAGTGTTCATACGTCGACCTATGTAGGCTGCATAGGACCACTACTACTCTGCTACCAGCTTCGCCGAAGGACCCGTCTACCTTCAGTAACCACTAGGAGGAAAACTCTAGAGAATCATGCTCGAGGGAGTGGCACGTCCGAGCAGTAGATGCATTGACTGCTTGAGAAGTCATAGGCTTAAATTGGGCTGGTAACAAGGGAATAGATGGTTCATGTGGGGAGGTTGATTTAATAAGGAAGTTGTCAGGACCTGGGCTTTGATTGTTGTTCTTGGTTCAAATTGTACGTCATACTCGCTAAGATCAACCGACCAAGCGACCGTCCTCCCTGAAGTAGTGGGGCTGTCGAGTGCCTTCTTCAGAGGCATACTCGTCTGTACAATGATAGTGTGAGCTTGAAAATAGGTGCGAAGTCTCCTAGCTGAAGTGATGAGGTTGAAGGAAGCTTACTCAATAAGCGGATAGTTGAGTTTGGCTGTCTCTAAGATTCGACTGATATAGTACACCGACTTTTGAATACCATTTTCTTCTTGAACCAAAACAAAGCTCACGACTTCGAGGGATATAGCCAGATAGAGGTACATGATTTTCCCTTCTCAACGTTGGCTTAATAGGGGCTTGGTGCTGAGAAACTTCTTGAGGTCATTAAAGGCCTCGCTACATTCATGGGTCTAGGTCTTGCCTTCCTTCAACTGCTTTCTTCCTCTCAAAGTTTTGAAGAATGGGAGGCTCCTCTCAATAGATTTTGAGAGAAAGTGACCTGATACAACTATCTTCTCATTTAGCCTCTGGACATCCTTCAATGTGCGGGGTTCAGGTAGCTACTCTGTGGCGGCTATCTTCTCGAGATTGATCTCAATGCCTCTCTAGGTGATCATGAACTCTAGAAATTTGCCCGATTGTACCCTAAAAGAGCACTTGGCTGGATTAAACTTCATGTGGTACTATCGGAGAACGAAGAAGGTCTCTTCAAGATCCTATATGTGTAGGCGTGTAAAATTGCCTATAGGTCCCTTAGCTTAGCTCGGCACGATGATTCGACAAATCAACGGACGGTCGAGCGACGAGTCGACGAGGCATGCAAGCAACAGAATACGTTCGCGTGCGGGACCAAACCAACGGTTTGGAAAGTTAACGAGTCGTCCAACAACAAAACGGACCTGAACTCAAACACCAAAATGGATCTACTGCCAAATGAAGATTTGGGCAATCGAATCAAGACCCGAACAAATCAACGAAAGTTCAAGACAACGAGGCACACAAGCAACGGAACAAGTTCGCACGCGGAATCAAACCAACGTTTCGGGAATCACCGAGTCATCTAAACAAGAGCGAACTCGGTGATATAACGATCGAATCAAGATCAATCCCGGACTCGAACTCAGGAACGGATTAACTGCCATATTTGGAATCAAGTCAATGAGTCGATTCCAGAAACCGAATCAAATCCGAACGACGGAGAACCGGAAACACCGGAAAACGACGAAACGAACCAACACCCGGGAACTCGGCCTAAACCGAGCCAACCCGGGGTGGCTCGGCCCAAGCCGAGCCACCCCAGGGTGGCTCGGTGGCCGAGCCACCCCAGGGTGGCTCGACCAAGGCCGAGCCACCTCAGGGTGGCTCGGCATGAGCCGAGCCACCCTGAGGTGGCCCAACTCCCCCCCCCCCTCTCTCTTATGCACAAACGCACTGTGAAGAGAAGCTATAAATAGGGGGGTGGTTGTTCATTTTGGAGGACTTTTGGTTGAACTTCTAAAGAGCCGAAACTCTGCCGGATTGTCATCTCAACTCGGAATTATGAAGGCTTGAAGCTTGGACCCTCGGATTCAGTTTTCGACGAGCACCCGCGACAAACAAGGCAGGAGTTCGAAGAAGCTAATCCTCAGATCTACATCGTTCTACTCCGGATCTAAGCTTGGTTCTTAGATCCCGAGATTCGAGCGGTCGTTTCCTTGGCGAAACGATCCCTCCCGGCTATTATCTCCTTGGTGGGATAATACCCGTAATACGTTGTAGATCTGCTTGGATCCAGATCTCGCGGTGGTCAACGGTAATCAACCCCGGCGCAGGCGAAGAACCCATAAAGCGAGTGACCGAATAACAGGAGCTCGCGATCTGTTCAAAGGAAAGTTGTAATTTTTTGTTTCTTTCTTTATTTCGATCTCCATTGTAACCGGCTCTTATAAAAAGACCGGATATTTGTAAAACGCATAAAGTTGTTTTCAAAGTTTGTAATGGAATCCTCAATGAAGAAGAACACGATTTTCCACGCGAACAATATGTGGGACGAGGTTTTCCTTAGCTTCACTAGGATGTCGTCAACATAGGCTTCCACATTGCGGATGAGGTGAGGCTTAAAAATTTTGTTGACCAACCTCTGGTAGGTGGCACCTACATTCTTGAGACCGAAAGGCATCACTTTGTAGCAATAGGCACCTTGGTTCATAATGAATGAGGTTTTCTCTTGATCTTGTTTCACCGTGATGATATGGTTGTAACCTGAGAAAGTGTCCATGAAGCTCAACAATTAGTGACTCTCACTTTCATCAACTAGCTGATTGATCCTAGGGAGGGGCTAGCTATTCTTCGAGCAGGCCTTGTTGTGAGATCAGTGAAGTCTACACACATTCTTCACTTGTTAGGAGCCTTCTTCACTAGTACCACATTGGACAGCCTTCTTCACAAGTACCACATTAGACATCCACTCTGGGTATTAGACCTCTCTGATTAAACTGACTCTAAGTAGTCGGTCTGCCTCATCTATAGCTTCCCTCTATCTTTCTCGATCGAGATGTCTCTTCTTTTGTCGAACTAGCTCAGTGTGTCGGTTGACTGAGAGCTCATGGCACTTCGGGGGGAATCCCTGACATGTCTTTAGGCCCCCAAGAAAATATATCAGTGTTGACCAATAGTAATGCAATCAAGGCTCCTCGTTGTGGTTCGATGAGGCAAGATCCAATCTTGACCTTCTTCATTCCATCATGGTCAATCGATATCTCATGGAGCTCTTCGACAGGAGTCATCCTCTCTTGCTCCAATACTTTCTCTATCTACATGCATGTCTTTTCAATGGGCAGGGTCTCTACTACTCCTTTTCCCTTCATCGAGAGTAGATAGTAGGATCTGACCCCTTTCTGGTTGATTCTGGCAATTCTGACATTATCAGGAGTCGAAAACTTCACTACCTGGTGGTAGGTGGAGGGGAGTGCACGTAAATTATTAAGGGCAGTTCTTCCCAGAATAACATTGTATGCTGACTTGAGATTCATTACTAGAAACTGAGTCTAAACAGTAAACTGGCAAGGGTACTCATCGACCATTTGGGGAAGAGTGACCATCCCTTCCGGTAAAATTGAATGCCCTTTGAGTCTAATGAATGGACCACAAGGTTTTAGCTTGGACTTATCGATATCCATCTGTTGGCCCTATAGTTTTGATGATGATTTGTCAAACAATTTATTACTAATATATTCTCTAGTTTTTGTTGTTTTTGTTGTTCTCTTTACAGGTAATTCAACACACGACAATCAAGTATTAAAGATTCAAGTTCATATGTGTACATTCACCTAGGTATAAGTTTAGTTTGCTTACATATATCGTATGTTTATATGTAAGCTCAATATATGTACACTTAACACAATTTTGACGTTTTCTATTATATAAATGATTTTTCATCAAACTTTGTTACAATAGTTTTTATTTCATGTTTACAGCTCATTTATACTTTATTATATATATATAATGTATGCATGAATATATATATACGTATTTATAAGTCATATCTCAATTTTCATATTCACGAAAAACATGTTTTATGAACACTTTTAAAAAATAGTGATTTTTCACAAATGAAAATTACATTTCTAAAAATTCCTTCTCAAACATGTTTATTTTATCATTTAGAAACTTTTCCCAAAGTTTTACTATTTTTGGAATTGATTTGATATTTTTAACACAATTTCAAAATCAGCCCAAAACCTGTCATCTGGCATATATCAGTTTGCAGTCGACCGCTACGGTCGACCACCAGCGGTTAATTTTCAAAGTCTGTATTTTTATGGCTCGTGGTCGACCGTGATGGTCGACCGTGAAACCATCCAGAGACCTTCGTGGTCGACCGTCGCGGTCGACCGCCAGCTTTCAAACTTTTTTCTCGGTCTTTTTGTGCCTCACGGTTGACCGCAAGATTTCAACGGTCGACCGGCGATCTCATCATTGCCATTTAACGGTTATTTTTTACAACGGCTGTCTGAGGCTATTTTGGTCATTTCAAGTTGGTTTTGGCTGATATTTTGAGTGGGTATAAATACCCCATTGCTGTTCTCTTTCAAAACACCAAGTTTTGTTTTACATTAAGGTTTAACAAAGGTTTAAGAGGTGTTTAAAGAGCTGTTAAGCTGTTTTTATCAATCTGTTTCAAAAGAAGTTTCCTACAACAAGAAGAGGCTTTCAAATTCCATCATCCACTGTTCTTTTTGTTTATTGAGAAGTTTTCCTAACTTATCTTTTTATATAGCTTATAATTTTATTTTCATATCTTAGCTATATTTATTGAGTTATACATTTTCATTTATTATTATCACACACACTGTATTGAGCTTAATATTCCATACTATATATTGTGGGTTGTGGTGTGTGATTTAGTGAGTGTGAGCTTCATTTGCGTTCTCATTTGTTGTTGAGAACAAACCATTGTATTTAACCTTTATTTGTGAGTTTTACTTGTAATACACTTGTACACAAAGAGAAGTGTGAGGCGAGAGACGGGGTCGAATCCAATAGGAGTGGCGTCGGTTGACGAACCTAAGGAGAGGTTGCATCCGAGCACTTGAGGAGGAGGACACGGGCTAGGTTCCTATACTTAGTGTGTAAAGTGTGATTGCATAGTGTTTGTTGTGTGAGAGTTTTCGGTAAGCTTGTAAACCGAGTGTGTAGAAGTTCCGGCTTCCAAACCGGATTGTGATAGTGGAGATCTCCTCGAGGTGAGGAGCGGGGACATAGGTCGTGGTGACCGAACCTCGTAAACATATTGTTTGTTTGTGTTTTGCTTAGCATACTTTTTATTTGTGCTTATTCATATCATTCTTGCTCATATCTATCTTATATCATTCTTGCAAGAACAAATTGATCAACATACTTTTAATTGGCATTTAATCGGGATTAGATTAGCATAAGACCCTAATCACTCCCCCTCTAGGCTCTAACACCATCTGGTTGAAAGCATCAATGAGCAAGATATCCGTAGAACATTCTATATCGATCAAAACCCTCTTGACTTGAAAGCTATTGATCCCGGCCGAGATGATTATGGGGTCGTTGTGAGGCACCTCAACATCTCACAAATCCGAGTTGCTGAAGGAGATGGGTTGATCGGTCCTCGCGTTCTTGTCACACAAATTGACTTGTAACGCTCACTTAGCATATTTTTACGAGCATTATTGGATTTCCCTCTAATAGTGGATCTGCCAATGATAGTGTTGATGATCCATTTATTGCTAGGCTCGGCTAGTCGAACATCTGGTGGTGACAAGGGGTGAGGTGGCCTGGAATGGGACCTATTGTCGACTCCTCCCAAAGAATGCCCTCTCTTGTCTCACTGGGGGACTAGCCTCTTCAAATTTTCTCTTTGTATCAAGTCCTCAATGTTACTTTGAAGGACTCAGCAATCATTTGTGAGATAGTTGTTGTCTAGACGATGTTGACGGTATTGTCTGGTGTCTTGAGACTGAGAATTCAACTTCATGCGAGAAGGGGCGGAGTTGAGATGCCCCTCTTTCTGAACTAAGTAGAGGGCTTCTATAAGAGAAGTGTTGAAGGCTGTGAGGACTAGCTTTTGGAAGGGCTCCTTCTTCTGATCCCTCCTATCAATCTGGTTTGATTTAGGATCGGTTCTAGGGGAATCCCTTGCCATGTGTTTTCACGGTAGGGGGTTGGCCTCTCCTGCCGACCTAAATGTCGGTGTTGCTATTGCTTCTCTTGGTGTTGTTGCTGCTACTGCTGTTGTTGTTGCTACTTCTGCCTCCCTGGCTGCCTTCTTATAGGCTCGGGCATCTTTCATGTCCATGTATCCATGTGTCTTGGCCATCAGTTTCTCATAGCTGGTGACTTATTTTTTGGCAAGCGAGTTGGCTAGTTCGTTGTCCTGTAGGCCAGCTACAATAGCGAACATGGCAACCGCACTCCTAGGATCGTTAACTTCCAACCTCTTGGCCTTGAACCTCTTGATGCAGTCTCTTAGACTCTCTCCAGGCTCTTGTCTCATTTGTATTAATATATAGGGAGGCAACTTCTGCTTGGTGTCGTCCAAGAAGTGATGCAGGAACTTCTATCTGAGCTGTTCAAAGCTAATAAAACACTTCTTTACCAAGGAATTCCACCGACTTTTGGTGCTTCCTGTCAAAGTGATCGGAAAGTACCTGTAAATGACTGCTCCCGATGCTTGCAACATGATCATCATGTCATATAGTTCTGAACATGCTCCGCTGGATCTCCTTCTCCCTTGTACCTCTCCACCTGCAGCATCTTAAATTTCTCACAAGAGGTATTCATGATGTCATCAGTGAGGGGGTTTTCCCCCCAATGGCCTCAGCGATTGGCCGAAAAGACCGATTGTAGTCAGATGCCACATTTGTGGTTGACGGGCCTGGAACGACATGATGATGCCTATATTAGGTCTTATGTTTATGAGCCTGCTATATAATCTAGTTTTGATAATTAACAAAAAATTCATAACAATATTTGTCGAGTGTTTATTTGCTTGTTAGGTATTCTACATAAATACATGTTAGACCCTAGAGGGGGGTGATTAAGTTCTTATGCTAATCTAATCCTGATTAAATACCAATTAAAATTATATTGATTAATTTGTTCTTGCACGAAATATATAAGATGGATATGAATAAGAATGATATCAAAAAGCACAAATAAAATATACGCTAAGCAAAACACAAACACATGATATGTTTATGAGGTTCGGTCACCACGACCTACGTCCCTGCTCCTCACCTCAAGGAGATCTCCACTATCACAATCCGGTTTGGAAGCCGGAACTTCTACACACTCGGTTTACAAGTTTACCGAAAACTCTCACACAACAAACACTATGCAATCACACTTTACACACTAAGTGGAGGAACCTAGCCCGTGTCCTCCTCCTCAAGTGCTCGGATACAACCTCTCCCTAGGTTCATCAACCGATGCCACTCCTATTGGATTCGACCCCATTTCACGCCTCACACTTCTCTCGGCGTATAAGTGTATTACAAGTGATACTCACAATAATAGTTAAATACAATGATTTGTTCTCGATAACAAATGAGAACACAATGAAGCTCACTCTCACTAAATCACACACCACTACCTAACAATATATAGTATGGCAATATTATAAGCTTAATATAGTGTGTGTGATAACAGTGAATAGAAAATATACAACTCAATAAATATAGCTAAGAAATGAAAATGAAATAATAAGCTATATGTAAAATGAGTTAGAAAAACTTCTCAATAGACAAGAAGAACTGTGGAGGATAATTAGGAAGATCCTCAAATGGAATTGAAAGCCTCTTCTTGTTGTAGAAAACTTTTTTCGAAACAGACAATCAAAATCAGCTTAAACAACTCTTAAACACCTCTTAATCTTTTGTTAAAACTTAATGTAAACCAAACTCTTGGTGTTTGGAAGAGGTAGGCAATGGGGTATTTAAACCCACTCAAGATATCAGCCAAAACAATCTTGAAAAGACCAAAATAGCCCCAGAGAATCAAATTAGAATATAGCCGTTAAAATGCAATGATGAGTAAGGCGGTCGACCGTGAGAAACTGGCGGTCAACCGCGAAGCACAAAATACAGTACAAACAGCTTTGAAACACTAGCGGTCGACCGCGACGGTCGACCGTGAAAGTCTCTGGATTGAGCCATGATCGACCGTCACGGTCGATCGCGATCTAATAAAAGGCATAATTAAAAAAGAACTACTAGCGATCGACCGTGGCGGTCGACCGCAAACTGATACATGCTGAAATCAGGTTTTGAACCTGTTTTTGGCTGACTTTAAAAATACATAAAAAATATCAAATCATTTCTAAAAATAATAAAACTTTGGGGAAAGTTTCTAAATGATAAAATAAACATGTTTGAAAAGAAATTTTTGGAAATGCAATTTTCGTTTATGAAAACTCATTTTTTTTGAAAAGTGTTCAGAAAACCTATTTTTCGTGAACATGAAAATTGAACTATGATTTGTAAACTTGTATATATATATCATGCATACATTATATATAAAATAAAGTATGAAAGAGATGTAAACATAAAATAAAAGCTATTGTAACAAAGTTTGATAAAAATCATTTGTATGATATAAAAAGTCAAACTTGTGTTGTGTTTACATATTGAGCTTAAATATAATCATACGATATATGTAAGCAAACTACTCTTATACCTAGGTGAATGCACACACATGAACTTGAATCTTTAACTCTTGATTGCAGTGTGTTGAATTCCTGTAAAGAGAAAAACAAACCACAAAAACTAGAAAACATGTTAGCTATAAATTGTTTGACAAATTATCATCAAAACCATAGGGCCAACAATCTCCCCCTTTTTGATGATGACAAACAATTTAATTAATGATAAGAAATTCATATGAATAAACCAAATAAATCATGTAGTTACATATGAATAAACCACATATGAATAAACCACATAACTAAACAACATTACATGTAGTTTTTTCATCAACATGAATAAACTAATAAATTAAACAACAATATGTAGTTTTTCCATCAACATGAATAAACCAATAAATTAAACAACAATATGTAGTTTTTCTCCCCTTTGACAACATCAAAAAGGAAAAAAATAGGAGCAACGCCCCCTGCATTTATGCACGGATTATAAACAAATGTATGGCCAATACCCCCTTGTCAATTTGCATAAATGACATAAAAAGAACATATATGGGAGCTAAACATCCATAACCATCCATACACATCCATAAACATCCATAAACATATGAATTAGAAGCAAAACCAAATTTTTAACACAAGTAGCATCCTTAACAGCATGTTTTCATAATACATTGTTTATAGGATCTAAAAACCATAAAAAGATAGTCATAAGCTATCATAACCACAATAAACAGAAATAGATTCACAAGACACAAAGTTTTCAACCACAAAACATAAAGTTATTACAACTTCAAAACAAAAGTTAAATATCCAATTTTAGTTCTACAAAATATCAATCCATAAACCCAAGTGTCAGTCACCACCATCATCAAATTCAGATGCTGAGCCAGATCCCGAACCAGAAACAGATCCTTTTTCAGAGCCCTCTTCAGAACCAGTGTTAGAGCTGGAAGAGGGATCCTGAATCCCAAGAGACTGACGCTGATAGCTAAGAAGAGTCCTAACATCCTTCCGAATACTTGAGACCTAAGTCTCAAGACGATCCAGTTGGTCAAAGACCTCAGAAGCTGAAATAGTTGAAGCTCTAGACCAAGAATGGGAAGATGATGGTTTTGTAGGATCAGATAAAGAGTCTAAAATTTGCATTTGAGATAGAGAGACTCTATCAAAATATTCCTTACTAGGGTCAACATTGGGTTCATGAGACAGAGCAACACTGAAGTGTTGAAGAATAAGAGTGATGAAGCAACCAAAGGGTAGAAACTTGAAATGCTTACGTGCTATGTTTTTAAGAAATACGTTTGCCCAATTCACTTTTATCTTGGAAAAAATGGCATATACATCATTAACTTTGTCAGGAGCAAAATGATCATTGCTACCGATCTTAGGAATGAGATTCTGAGCAACAATACGTATGATGATTTTGGCAGTGGGATTAAGAGTTTTGTTATTCATAGGATAGGAGCAACCGGGCTTAAACATAATATCGTTCACATCCTGATCGGTGTGTTCAATAGACATAAGCTCAACATCACTTGACAGGATCTTAAGGATTCCCGCAAGCTCGTCAGCAAAAAAAAATATTTGAATATTCTTAACAGATGTATTGATGGTTTGAAGACCATCAGCTGAAGATGAAACAGATAGGTTTGCATAAAATAGATAAACAAGAAATGGATAATAAGGAACCTTACGTTCCACATCTAACAAATCATGCAACTCAATAGAAGATAGAATTTCATGAATATTATAGATGGCAAATTCCTCATATTTGATATACCTATTAGATAGAATTTTTAATTTGTAAAGTTCCCTATATTTCTTAACTAGGGATTTGAACAGTAGAAAATCCTCATAGTTAGAGGTAATAGATGATGAAGAACCAATATCTTGCTTAGATTTCTTCCTAGGAGGCATTGTATCAGAATGAAATCAACAGTAGGGTTTGATAGATAAGGTTTAGACAGAAATTGATAATGAAACCTAGATATGATAATGAAACCTAGAACAAAAATAAGAACAAGATTGGTAAAGGATGATTACCCAACAAATTTCCGAACTGAGAATGATTGAGAGTCGTGGTCGATCGACGATGAGGTAACGGGCGACCATGGGAGAAATCGACAGAATTTGGGGGAAATTTTCGAATGAGGAGAAAAGGAGAGGATCGGGTCTATGAGAGAAAGAATCAATGGCTTAGATCAGCTCAAGAATGAAATCAACGGTGGTAGAAGAATCGGGTTTAGAAAATTTAACAAACAGAAATCGAAACCCGATAAGAAAATAAACAGGAAACAAGAAAATTTCCTCGCGGTCGACCGTGGCGGTCGGCCGCGAAAATCACAGAGTCTAAGCTTTGGTAGAAACTTTGACGGTCGACCGTGGCGGTCGACCGCGAGAAAAATATCAGCAAAATCATTGTGAAATCAGGATTTTGAGAAAAGTTCGATTTGGATCATTAAATAATTTTGTTTTTTAAAAATTATATCTATATATAAAGATTTTACTTAGTAATCTATGAAAAACATTTTATTTTGTCTTAACATCAAAGAGAATCAACATTTAAGCTTAAAAACCAATTATTTAAAAAACAAAAAAAATGTGAAATAAGGCTCATTTTGGTACCCAAATCATTTTGGTACCAATAATATTTGGAACATGACCCCTATCATGTAAATCCAAGGCCCTAGGGTTATGAACCCGCTTGGGCGTATTTTGTGCATCGATACAGTCAAAACAAAAATCGTAAACATGACCCATGCGATTCCTATTTGTGCAATGTAGGGGTTTGAGTGGTTTGTGTTGACCGAAATGATGTGCACGTGGTTTATTTGCAAAAATAGATTTTTCTTTGTAATTATTTTGCAAACGAGAATTTCTTTTCAAATCAAAACAAAACATGGCCAAATGACCAAAACGACCACAATAATCACATTTGTATACATGAGCATGTTTATGATTTACACTATGTGTGTGTACATGTGTATGTGATGAAGAAGCTTGATGGGATGCACAATCATGAATAGGCTTGTCAATCTTTTGTGCATTATGACAAAATTGAGCTACATGGCCTTTAAGACCGCAAATAGAACATTTGTGCATTTTGTCATACATGTGTGCATAGTGAATAGGTTTCTTAGAAGAATTATCATTGAACTTTGCACATAAATCCATAAGCTTTTTGTTATTAGCAATACAAGTGTTTAGTGTTGAATCTAAGGAAGATATGCATTTTCTCATGATTCAACTCATCATTGTGCATACAAGCATTTCTACTAGAAGTAGGATAAACATGATTATTTATCATAGATTTTATTTTATCTACTTCTAACACGACATCACATTATTCATGAAGCAAACTAGCATTTTCTAATCTCAAATTTTCATTGCATTCTTTAAGAATTATATTTTTATTTGCAATGAAATCAAACTTAGTGGCTAGAGTTTCATGAATGGATTTCATATTAACATACTTACTTTTTACATTAATATAGCAATTGTATAATTTTTCAAACTCAAGAGCAAGCTCATCAAAAGTAATAATATCATCGTTGTCAAGCTCGCATACCTCACTAGGGTTATCACCTAGTGGTAGTGTACATGGAGATGAGGCTTCTTTAGAACTCAAAGCGGGATTTTCTAATGCTTGTTGAATAGCTTCCGAGTCTCCTTGATGTGCTTCAATAAATTTTCATAAGGTATAAGCACTATCAAAATGAGCAAATTTGTTAGAAAAAGATGAGTGAAAGGCACTAAGCAAATATTCTAACAAAACCTTGTTCATATTAAACATTCTTTTATCATCTTTATTCCACTTGGATTTTTCTGAAGAGGGAACAATATAAGCATCCCCAATAATTTCCC
This sequence comes from Asparagus kiusianus, assembly GCA_022839385.1. Taxonomy (NCBI): domain Eukaryota; kingdom Viridiplantae; phylum Streptophyta; class Magnoliopsida; order Asparagales; family Asparagaceae; genus Asparagus; species Asparagus kiusianus. The sequence continues at coordinate 28,663 of BQKN01000620.1, forward strand.
ATAAATCGAATTGTTTAGATTGAACAAAAAGTTTGAATCTAACACACAATTAAGCATAGGGAAAAATATCCAAATGAGGAGCAACGTTAATAGCATAACCTAGACTAGATGCATCATACATATCCATAATGGTTATATGCAAGAAGCAAAATGCAATCAAAACTAGATTAGCACAAAAACGATAACTTGGATCTTTAACTCAAGGCGATTAGACCTTAAATCAAAGAGCACCAAGCTCTGATACCAATCGTTAGACCCTAGAGGAGGGGGGGTGATTAGTGTCTTATGCTAATCTAATCCTGATTAAATGCCAATTAAAATTATATTGATTAATTTGTTCTTGCATGAAATATATAAGATGGATATGAACAAGAATGATATGAAAAAGCAAAAATAAAATATACGCTAAGCAAAACACAAACACACGATATATTTACGAGGTTCGGTCACCACGACCTACGTCCCCGCTCCTCATCTCGAGGAGATCTCCACTATCACAATCCAGTTTGAAAGCCGGAACTTCTACACACTCGGTTTACAAGTTTACCGAAAACTCTCACACAACAAACAATCACACTTTACACACTAAGTGTAGGAACCTAGCCCGTGTCCTTCTCTTCAAGTGCTCGGATACAACCTCTCCCTAGGTTCGTCAACCGACACCACTCCTATTGGATTCGACCCTGTCTCACGCCTCACACTTCTCTCGGTATACAAGTGTATTACAAGTGATACTCACAATAATGGTTAAATACAATGATTTATTCTTGATAACAAATGAGAACACAATGAAGCTCACTCTCACTAAATCACACACCACTACCCAACAATATATAGTATGGAAATAATATAAGCTCAATATAGTGTGTGTGATAACAGTGAATAGAAAATATACAACTCAATAAATATAGCTAAGATATGAAAATGAAATAATAAGCTATATGTAAAATGAGTTAGAAAAACTTCTCAATAGACAAGAAGAACTGTGGAGGATGATGAGGAAGATCCTCAGTTGGAATTGAAAACCTCTTCTTGTTGTAGAAAACTTCTTTCGAAACAGACAATCAAAATCAACTTAAACAGCACTTGAACACCTCTTAATCTTTTATTAAAACTTAATATAAAACAAACTCTTGGTGTTTGAAAGAGGAAGGCAATGAGGTATTTATACCCACTCAAGATATTAGCCAAAACAACATTGAAAAGACCAAAATAGCCCCAGAGAATCAAATTAGAAAATAGCTGTTGAAATGCAATGATGATTTCAACGATTGATCGTGAGAAACTAGCGGTTGACCGCGAAGCACAAAATACAGTACAAACAACTTTGAAACACTGGCGGTCGACCGTGACGGTCGACCATGAAAGTCTCTGGATTGAGCCACGGTTGACTGCGATCCAATAAAAGGCATAATTGAAAAAAGAACTACTGGCGGTCGACCGTGACGGTCGACCGCAAACTGATACATGCTGAAATTAGGTTTTGAACCTATTTTTGGATGCCACGGTCGACTACAAACTGATACATGCTGAAATCAGGTTTTGAACCTGTTTTTGGATGACTTTGAAAATACATAGAAAATATCAAATCATTTCCAAAAATAGTAAAACTTTGGAGAAGTTTCTAAATAATAAAATAAACATGCTTGAAAAGAAATTTTTAGAAATACAATTTTTGTTTGTGAAAACTCACTGTTTTTGAAAAGTGTTCAGAAAACCTGTTTTTCGTAAACATGAAAATTGAACTATGACTTGTAAACTTGTATATATATATCATGCATACATTATATATATATATATATAATGAAGTATGAAAGAGATGTAAACATAAAATAAAAGCTATTGTAATAAAGTTTTATAAAAATCATTTGTATGATATAAAAAGTCAAACTTGTGTTGTGTTTACATATTGAGCTTAAATATAATCATACGATATATGTAAGCAAACTACTCTTATACCTAGGTTAATGCACACACATGAACTTGAATCTTTAACTCTTGATTGCCGTGTGTTGAATTCCTATAAAGAGAAAAACAAACCATAAAAACTAGAAAACATATTAGCTATAAATTATTTGACAAATAATCATCAAAACCATAGGGCCAACAATATCCTCTGTCGGAGGATGGATGGAATTGAGTGCAAATAAAGATATCTTGGAGGATAGAGGATATAGGAATGAAGCTATGCATTCAAGTCAACACATCATCAAGTTTCACTCCCGCTACCAAGATCAAGCTTCAAAGAGAGATCATTAGCTTGGGTATATTTTTAGTTTAGGAGCTTACTTTATGTGTTATGCTTAAAGCTTAAATATATACACATACACGTCTTTATTTTTATCGCTATTTTTAGATTATAAACTTAACAACATATTTGTATATCTTTTCTTAATTCTATAAATCCATTTGAAAGTGTTTCAAAACTTGTTTGGAATGATTTCATCAAAATCAAGTTTTTTCGTCGCAAGCAAAACAATAACGGGAAATTGCACGTGACCTGATATGACTAATTTTAGGGATATTAGAATGTTAATGAGTCCTTGGTTAATTGATGTGGTTGGATTTAGATTATGTGGAACATATAAAATTGTAGATTTCTTGACTTATCATGTGGTTTTGAATATGTAGATGGTTAGTAGAATGATTATTAGTATTAAATTGAATGAAAACATAGTTTTTTTAGTGTAAATGTGTTTGAAATTGATAAAATTTTCCCTAAATTGTCAAAGAAACTTATAATACCAAACTTGTTAAGAGGAGTTAAAAAATAAACTTTAGCCCACTCTTTGGTGAAAATTTTGTAGTAAAAAAAAGAAAAATTAAAAGAAATATATTTGATTTGTATTCTCTCAATCTTAATTACAATTCGAATTCCCGATTACAAAAAAGAGGAGAATTAATCTAAGTTCTCCTATTTGTTTAAGTCTGGGTTCTTCACGGTGGTGATGGAGTGCCTCCTTCGAATGCTCGCATCAAATTTTCTCTCCGTTGACGATCCGCACGTCTTAATTCTCTGGAACAACTAACTTGTGTGGTAAGTTTGATTAAGAACTCTGAACGAGTTTTTTTGTAACTCAGAACGAGTTGGAGCTCTGTGAAAAGAGTTGTTAAAACCGAATAATCGGTTAATAGCCAAGTAAATTTATTTGTTGCTGAAAGATACTCCAAGATCCGATCTTCTTGCTGCAACCAATCTGATCTCTTGAGGATGATTACCCCTCAATCTCTTCTTTGCTGCTGAGAATCCAAGAAGAATTAGTCGATGCCTTCTCTCCAAGAAATCCGATCTCTTTAGCCTCAATCTAATCTCCAAAGACCTGACCCCTTTGTTTGTTGAGTTTGTTGAGTTTGTTGAGGTTTTCTAGGAGGATCAGAGGCGTAACTAACCCCTTAATCCACTCCTAAGTGGGTATGATTTCCTCAGATCGTGGGGAAAATAGTTCTGAAACCATTCGACTCATGTTTGAATGAGTTAAACGGTCAAGTTGGCGTTCAGGACCCTAACTCCGCGTCTTAGACTGGAGACGCGGGGTTGGGCATCTGTTGGATGTTAAAAAACGCAAGGGCCGCTTGTGTTTTGTTTGCTGAGGGTTGGAAATGCAAGGGTCGCTTGTGTTTCAAGAACTGAAACGTGAAGATGAATTCCACATTTAGAAGGGGCTAGTGACTTATAACCTCTTACGTAGAGCGTTGTAAAGACCATTGTTCAGCAATCTTCGTTTTAGCTGTTTTGGGGTGTGAAAGTCGTCAGATTGAAACTCTCACGGTTGATTGTGAAGACTATTGAATCAGGGTTCTCATCAGTCATCGTGAAGGTCGTCGAATTGTAACCTTTTCCCGATCTACGTGAAAATCCTCTGATTACAGTTTTCATTTGTTGACGTGAAAGTCGTCGGGTTGTAACTTTCCTTGTCGAGATGTTGATTGCAGTCTGATAAGGATTAGCTATCTATTGTGATTTTGAGACAGCCTACAGAACCCCCTCCAAAGTTTTCGAAAGTTCACGGTTCACTAGGATGAACTTTTAGAATACTTTGGATCCCAAGATTTTGTTGATTGATTGTTCACTCTGTCTGATTCAAAGACATCGTGGACTTGGTTGTTGGAATATCATGATTCAGCCTCCTTAAACCAAACAAGGTAACTTTTATGCTTTGATGACAATGAGCTTAGTCAAACAAGCTAAAGCCCAAGTCATTGTTGTCGAACCAAACAAGAACGATGATGATAACAAATTTGTCTGGGTCCTTGAGATATTCCATGCAATTTGCGAAGAGGTACATTCTTCGAATTTTGTCTGGATCCTTGAGATACTCCACTCAATCTGCGATGAGGTGTATTCTTCGGATTTTGTCTAGATCTTTGAGATACTCCACTCAATTAGTGAGGAGGTGTATTCTTTAGATTTTGTCTGGATCCTTGAGATACTCGACTCAATTTGCGATGAGGTGTATTCAGTTGTTCAGAAAATTCTTGTAGGCATTAATGAGCACTCGACGCGCAACTACAAACTTGTTAACGAGGTCTTCTTCAGTGAGGTTGAGCACCTTTTGGCTTTATTAATCTTGGTTGGAATGTTAAGCCATTTAGAAGAATGAGTTATGTGATGGATCGAGCTTGATGATTTCAACATCATTAACTGTAACTTATATGTACTCATCTAAGTGGCTGTATAGTTGTTTGTCACCAGCTAATTTCTTCTCGGCTTTGGTCACCTTGATGGCCAATGTTAGCTTCTCTTTATTTATTTGAAGCTATGTCATGGCCTTGGCCATCGAGATGTTCCTTTGGTGGCGTTAAAAAAACGCATAAGTGAACTTTGTGCTTGAGAATTAAAACGTAGGGGTGAACTCTGCATTTGGAAGTTCAACCAACTCAAACGCAAAGGCCGAGTTTGGGTGAGATTCTAGCCTAGGATCTCGTCCCGATTTGACAGCTCTCAGCTCTCTATAAATAGACCATTAGGGTCAAATCAAGATTCATTTGACTCTTCTCCATTGTTCCCCGAATTTTCAATGAAGATTTTCATTTTCATCTTCGACGAACACTGTTCATCTTCACCATCAAACGAAATCAATGGCACACAGGAAGAAGACCGTCTCTCGACCCATTAAGCCTGTCGTCGCCGCAGCTCAGAGCTCACTGTCGTCTTCGCCGGCCGACGGTGCTGTGACTCAGGCAGGCGTTTCGCTGCCTCAGTTTCCTTTAGTCGGGGGTAAGTAGAACCTTCGTGGTCGTAAAACTTGCTATGGTGAGTTCTGAACTTTGAATCAATGAGGAGACTCGTTTCAATGGCATAACGCAGGGTTAGGACTCTGTAGTTTGAAATTTGAAGCATGGGGGTTTCGACTTTCGTGCTTAAAATTTCACCAACGTGAAGTTCGATCTTTGCGTTTGAGTTTTCTAACACAGGGTTCGACCTCCGCGTTTCATTTTACTGACGCAGGATTCGACCTCCACGTTTAGTTTTACCGATGTGGAGTTCAATCTTTACGTCTGTTTTCCCTTTATACTGACTACTTATTTTCTTGTCTGCAGTGCGTCACACCAATGAGCCTCTCCCTTTCCGCCATCATTTTGGTCATGAAGGTGGTGTAGATCAAAATATGATATTCAAAATCTATGCCAAGAGCTCCCTGTGTTCCGTATCACCAACGAAGATCGTGTTGAAGTGATCATTCAGGCTTCCTTTGAAACTCTTCGGACATTGGTCACAGATGCCAAATTTGAAAGTTTAAGCCGTAAACCGTTCATCAAACCAATATTCCTCTTCGGGGACTTCGTTGACTTTGAAACAGGTGTTGCTTTTGATGGGGATTATAAGTGGCTGAGGAAAGTTGGGGACCGTCACCTCTTCTTGCCCAATATGGAGAGAATGTACCCGATATCATATTTCCAGTGTGCTTCTATTCCAAGACGCATGGATTGGGACCTTGTCAAGGAACAAGACGGAGTTGCCTTTGGAACCTTAACTTTTTAGAGGGTCCGCACAGTGGGTTATAATAAACAAGTGACACTTACGATCAGACTTGTTCACCAAAGAATACCCAGTCGGTGAAGTAGCTAGCCCGACGAACACTTTTGTTAAGAGATTTATGGCGAAGAGAGGAGAATTTCCCGCCCAAGTGTTTAGATCTCCTGGCTAGGTTCACTCTTCAGTAACAGGGTGGTGGACCCGAATGACCAATTTTGTTTTGGAGGAGTTGGAGACACCCCTTACCCAAGTTAGCCTGAAGATTTCTGTGAGGGCTACTAAATATGGGATCATCCAGAGCCACTATCACTTATTCTCTATTTTAGAGCGATACAACCTTAGGACCTGCACCTTCTTTACTCTAGTAGGGGAGTTGGGTTTTGCCCTTCACGAGATGCATAACATCTCAGGTCTACCTTTCGGGGATTTACTATATGAAGAATTTGTTACGTGTCAACGGAACTTAAAATTTTAAGGAAAACCAACCCCAAAGTTTACTTCACTCTCTGGGAAGTTATGTGTCACTTCTATATCTATATGCAATAAATGGATGCTCAAGGAAGTGGTGTAAAACAAGTGTCTTGGGCAAAGTATTTATTCTAGAATCTGATCAATAAAGGAGCTCAAGTGACTAGATTGTCTGCGAGCACTTTGGAGGAGATTCAGACCCGAATCGATGCTGCTACCTCCTATTATACAAATGAGGCCAAAGAGGACATTTTTCCTACCTACACAGAGTTTGGAAGTTTCCACTATCAAGCTCAGATCCCTATCTCGGATATGGCAGTGTTGGCAGGATTTCTAATGTTGTGGCTAAAGTGATGCGTTGTCCCCACCAGGCCAATTGATGCTCTTGTTACTGAGGTGATTTACCCAGCCGTTCTTTTGGCACATGGGAGACCGCTGAACCTTCTTTCTACAATGGTGTGCTGTATACAAAACGGGTTACATGAGCTAGCCATAAATTTTGTTAATGTTACGAAGGTGGAGTCTGGCGAAGGCAAGACTTTTAAAACTCTAAATCCCCGGGTACTGCTACCTTATACTTATTTGATGGCCTGGTACGTGTTTCACTGTCACTTGTTAATGAGTGCAGCCTCTCCTCAAGTCAACTTATTCACTCCCCTTGTGCAACGATTGGAGTTAGCAAAGTGGGAGGGGACTTACATGGTTAGGATCTGTCAGATTTTATCAAGGGATAACAACTATCACATTTTCCGTTGCTTCCCCAATTTTGAAGTTGTGGTGTACGGGGCAACGTTCCAGGATGTGGCAGGTCCTAATAGATTCACTCAGCTGAATGGGGGTGTTTTCTGTTGGCTGCTCTACATCAGGCCAGGTTACTTGATTTTTCGACAAGGCAGGAAGTGTTTCATCGAACCCTATCAACCATATAGGTTTGCTCATCAATTTGGATACGACCAGCTATACATCGGGAATGCTCGACCTCAACTTGCGATTGTGGGCAATCTATATAAAGGGGCAAGAGCCCGGTACTATTTAGTGGCTGGTTGCATCGAAGCCATCTTCTAGCTTCCCACAAAACCTGTAACTCTTACACTTCCATAGGTTTCTGCAACTGGTATTCCGCTGCTTCTTAGGTCTTGGGCTACATTATGAATACGTCTTGTTTGAAGGAAATCCGACGTATGTATGCTTCCCAGAAGGGATCCAAAACGTCTCGTCTAAGAGGAATTGACGAGTATCTGTCCTTTGAGAGTGTCCCTGCTAAAGAAGGGGGAGACGAAGTAACTGAAGTCGCTCCTGTAGAAGATCGTCTGATAGCTAATATTCTATAGTGAGAGCTGCTGGTAAAAGGGCCCTTACAGTAGATGAACCTGGCCAATACGATAAACGGACTCGTTGAAAGTTGATGGTTGCGTCTTCTCCCATTGAAGGCCAACTGAATCGAAGTTAATGGTAGACGCTTTTAAGTCTGCAAAAGAAGAAGAACAACAAGATTCTTTAGTCGTGGGCCTACCACACAGAGCTGGGCTCCGTTCAAGTGGCCCAGCCTTGTCGAGTGAAGCTTCCTATTACCATCCTTCGGAGGACAAAGGGGGTGAATTAATGATTATAGACGCAGAATCTACTCCAGCAGTGGGTTCTCTCAAGGCTCCTGTATTAGCACCAAGGGGCCTCGAAGGGAATCAATCTCCTCCTCCTTCAGCGCTAATGCCACAGGCTGGCGATTCAAGTCTTAGTCCGACAATGGGACACATGACTAAATCGGATGCCGTCACAAGTCCACCCAAGTCTTCAGCGGTGCGTGATGACGAAGAGGAAGTAGATTATGAAGCCTCCTCGATTGGTGATGCAGCTGATGGCGATGAAGATGGAGTCGCTGATGTCATGATCTACCTTGAAGCAATGAAATTACCTGAGAAATGCCAGATGTGTGATTTTAACTTAGCATAGATTTCCACAATAGGCTTGATTTAGAAAATTCTATTTATTATCATTTAAGATAATTCCAAAAAATTTCCATCTGCTGGGGTAGATACTTGTCGTTCCCCTAGGATAAGACTGGCCAGTAGAATTCTTCCTGTGTTATGCTTTTGCTTTAAACACTGAAAGAAGTTTATAAGTACCAGATGTGTAGTATTAACTTGGCGTGAGTTTTCACGTAGAGTGAAGTTCAAAAATTTTCCTTGTTACCAGTTTGACCCGTTAGGGATTTTATGAGAACACTTGTTATTCTTATATAGAGGAATAAAAAGGTTCAAAGAGAGGGGTTTGAACTGTTAGAGGTATGATGTTAACGTAACAGCAATTTGTAGACTTATCATCCTATTAAAAGAGATTGATAAGTGGATTGGATCGTTAGAGGTAAGATATTAACATGACGGGAAAAATGTTGCGATCGGGGCAACTTTGAGGAGTTATTGCTCTATTAGGGAGAGTTGATAAGTGAATTTTATCAGAGGTGTGAAATTAACGTGATAGGAAAATTATTACGATCGGGACAATTTTGAGGACTTATTGCTCTATTGGGGAGAGTCGATAAGTGGATTTTGTTAGAAATGTGATATTAACATGACAGGAAAATTATTTATGTGATTTGAACATAATTTGGAGGCCTTAGCATCTCGCTGGGGAGAATTGCTAAATGATTTATCATCGGAGTGATGAATTATGATACTTGTGATTTGAACAAGATTTGAGAGATTATCATTCTGCTGAGGAGGGTTGATAAGTTACTCATTTATCACTCTGCTGAGGAGAGTCAATAAATTGATCAAGATTTGAGTGATTTAGAGGAATTATCGTTCTATTGATGAGAATTGATAAGTTGATTCTGACAGAAAAATTGTCATCATATTGGAAGTGATGCAAGCTAAATTCAAACTTTGTGGGGTGATGATCATCAGAAGTGTAGTGTTAATCTGATGAAAAATTTGCCAACCGAAATGACTTAGATCTTGCATGAACTTAGGGTATAATTGTCATGTTTGAAAATGTGAGGGGTGGATCCTTCGTTCAGAAGAATTGCAATGCAAAGGTGACCTTTGCATTTGAGGTTCGAAACGTAAAGTTAAGAACTCTCATAACGCCGGTCTGAGCCTAGCATTTAGGAATATGAATGCGGATGTGAACTCTGCGTTATGGTTAAAGTCCTAACTGACTTTATCCATAAATGCTGAAGATTGGATTTCAAAAAATGGTTGGAATTATTTCCTAGAATCCCGTACCACTTTAACAGCTTGACGACTGTTATAAATAGGCCTGTGTGGTCATGTCAAGAGCCATTCGACTCTTTCCACTTTTGGCTTGGTTCTAAGAATCAGAGTCCTTATTTAATTTTGACAAGATCTCTAGCGAACTTCGTCTTCTTCGATCGACTGCATCAATGGCACCATGAAGGATGAGCTCTGGCTCCAAGAAGGTCGCTATAACAACTTCAGAAACACCATCGGCCGAGGACGTCGGCAATGTTCTTATTCATGCGGGTATGTCATCATTGCCATCGCCGTCGTGTGGGCCTTCCTGCCATGGTAGGTGGTTGTTACAATAACTTGTTTTTACAAGTTTTCTGAAAAACCCTAGACGGGTTCTTGACAACGAGGAAGATGACTCGTTTTTTTGTTTGATGAAAACGCAGAGTTGGGACTCTGTGTTCATTATGAAATGCGGTGTTGACTTCTGTGTTTGAACTCTAAATGTGGGCCTTAGCCTTTGCGTTCGAGTTTTATAACGCATGTCTCGACCTCTGTGTTTAAGATTTACAACACAATGTTGGCGCTTATGTTTAAGACTTAAAACATGGGACTTGACTTCTGTGTTTTTAGTCTATTCTTTTGGATTTATATCAGCAACTTGCTTCAGCTGCTAATCTTTGCTTTTGATTTTACAGTGTTCCTTCCGAGTGTGTCGCTTTTGCAAAAGTATCATTTTGGGTATATTGGCAGCCCTGACAAGAATGAAGTTTTTAGTCTTTGCAGAAGAATTCTGTTGTGTACTTTCCCTGACTCGGAGAGAACACACATACTCAGATTCCCCCGATGCTCTACTCTCAGAGCTTTGATCACCGACTTAGACATGGAGACTCCTGCAGGCTGTGATTAGTTCCCTAAACCGGTGTTCATATTCGGAGATTATATAGCAGCCAATGACTATCTTATACATGCAGAAGATTCAAAGCTGCTACGAAGAGTCAATAACCGTTTCCTTTTTCTCCCAAATATGAAGAGGATGTATCCACTCTCCTACTTTTTGAACGTTAGCTACCGCCGAGGTTTGACTTTTGATCTAGTCAGGGAGAAGGAAAATGTGTCGTTTGGATTTGGCCGACAAGCTCGCACACAAATTGGAGGAAAACTCAAGGGTTTGAGGCCCGGCTGATTTGAGAAAAAATATCTTGCTCAAGAGGCACATGTTCCGGCGGACGTTTTCATTCGCCGCTTTATTGCTGCCCGGGGCGAGTTTCCTGCACAGATGTTTCGATCCTCAAGATGGGTTTGTTTCGAAGAAGGGGGTGATGGACCAGAATGGTGGATTTTTCCTTGAGGAGCTTAAGAAACCGCTCACTCAATCGGGTCTGATGGTCCCAGTGTTGGCCACAAGGTGAGGGGTTGTTCAGATTTACCCCAACTTTTTCGCTATGTTGGAGAAGTACAACCCGGATAGCTGCACATTCTTTACACCTGTGAAGGAGTTAGGCTTCACTCTCTATGAGATGCAAGCAGTATCGGGGCTGCCATTCAGTCAGATGTCCTACGAAGAATTCATTCTCACTACTGAAGAGCTCTCTATTTTGAAAGCGGCACACCCAGAAGTTTATACAACTTTCTGGGAGATGATGTGCCACTTCCACATATGTGCTCAGGTTGTTGGGATGCGTGGGGGTGGCATCATGCACACTATATGGGCAGATTACCTTTTTCAAAACTTGAGCCAGAAAGGTAAAGCCGTGATCTGGCTGGCTGCCATCTCTCCTAAAGGCGTTAAGGCCCGAATTAAGGCTTCCAACACTACTTACAAGAACGAGTACATGGAAGATGGGTTCGAAGCTGGTGTCCAATTTGAAAGTTTTCACTACTAGGACACCACTCCTATTTCTGACATGGCTCTCCTTGATGGCTTCTTCATGATCTGGTTAAAATGGTGCGTAGTACTATCAAAGTCAATCGAGGCGATATTAGCTGAGGTCGTATACCCAGCTATTTTATTAGCTCATGGGAGACCAGTGAGCCTCCTCACTGCTATGGTGAGCTGTGTGCGGAGTGGCTTACGGACGTTGACCTCTGAATTTGTCGACGTCCAGGAAATTAATGTTGCTGGGAGGAAAGCCTAGAAGACTCCGCAACCACGTGTACTAGTGTCGTATACGTACTTGGTGGCCTGGTTTGTGCTGCATTGCTCTTCGTTGATGACGGGGGTTACTGAGGAAAATGAAGTTCCTGTTCCTTTTGTACAGAGATTAGAGTTGGCCACATGGACTAATATTTACATAGTCAGGGCTCGACAGCTTTTGTCTCGGGAAGACAATTACAGAATTTTTTGCTGTGCTCTTAATTTTGATGGAGCTGAAGAAGAGGGCACCAGCTTTTCGGATGTGCTTTTCTCTGGCTCGTCATCTTTGGAAGAAGGCGTGTTCAGATGGCTCCTCATGATCAGATTGGGTTATCTGGTATTCCGCTTGAGGGAGAAGTGCATCATTGAACCTTATGTGCCTTCTCGATTCGCTCGGTAGTTTGGATGTGATCAGCTTTATGTTGGAAATCCTAACCTGTAATTAGCTCAAATTAGGAGTTTGTATAAATGGGCTCGTGCGTGGTACTTCTTCTCTGTCGGAGGGACTCATGTGCACTTTACTTTGCCCAACTCACCTCCTAGCTGTTCCTCGGTTGAGGACTTTCGTGACTGGTTCAATGAGGTTTATCGAATCCCAGAATATGATATATACACTTCATGCATAAGCGAGATTCGGGAATTATATAAATCAAGAAGCGGTTCTACCAGGACTCGACTACTAGGGATTGAGGATTATCTGTCCTGTGAACAAGAAGCGGTCAAAGCTGTAGAAGTCCAAAAAGAGTTGCCCACTATTGAACCTTCTAAAGAAGAGGTTCCTACGGGAACTGAAGAGGGGTCATTAATTGTTAATTCTCCTGAAGAAAAGGCAACTGAAGAAATTCTCGGGGAAGCACCCACCCTTGAACCTCGCTCGTTAAGATCATCAGGGAAGAAGGATCTTACTGCTGCGGAGGAGGGCGAATATGATAGAAGAATTCGTAAAAGAAAACCCGTTGCAGCCAAAAACTCTAAGAGGGCCAAGTTGATGCAGGACGCAATGAAGTCTACACCTGTTGCACTCTCGACTGATAGAGAGGACGAAACACTTCGATCAATTCCTTCCATTCCTGAGGATGTGGGAGCCAAAGAGACATTGCCCATTAGGGATTCAGAGTCTATTCCTCCCCTTCTAGTCCATAATCAGGGTTCGCATGAAGACCTGCCTTCTAAAGCTGTTCCATAATCTACCCGTAATGAGTATACGGATCTGATCTATCTGATTGCTCCTCCCCCACGTTCGAGAGCTCTGAGAGAGTGCATTAAATAGCTAGAGATGAAAATGAAGTTTACGATTGATATCATCAGCTTAGGACGGGTCTCCTTTGAGCATTTCAGACCCCTCCTAACCGAATGTTTAATGGACATCAGAAGTCATGGGAATGCGTTATGGACTGAGAACTACAAGGAAAGCATCATTCTTCTGGAAATGGAACTAGAGATTCTTTTGAACTTGCAGCATGCTGATTTAGGACACGAAGTAGAACAGGCTCTTTCTGCAGCCAAAACTTCGAGAGCGCAACACCATGAAGCTCTTCAAAAGAGCTTATCTGAGAAAGAATCTCGTATTGCCAGCCTACGAGAGGAGTACACTCAGATACAAATGGACATGGGTAGCCTCGCTATGGGTGTCCAGGATGCTGTAGCAGACCTCGCTCGCATGGGGGTTGAGCTATCTTAGAGGAATGCCCAGTTGGCTGAGGATATGGAAGTCATAAAACGATTAGCTGCTCACTACGATGGGATTCTCAAAGACTACTGCAATGAGATCAACGCTGCTAATAAGATTCGGAGAGAGATTGCAGAAGCAACACCTGATGAAGAATAACTCAAGAGAAAGATAACTTAAGAAGTCAAAAAGGCTCATGAGGAGAACATATCCAAATTGAAAATCAAGCTCAAGTCTCTTAGGCTGATGAGCCCTGACGTTTTAAAATTTGTATAACTTTTAGCTGGGGAATAATTTTGTATCATTTTCATTTCAATTCTCATCACTTTGTATCAAGTTATCAAAATTGAATGAAAATGATATCATTTTGTCTTTCATAGTCTCTCTTGTTGAATTCCAACTTAGAATAATGAAAAGTATTGCAAATGCTATAGGTATGATGTTACCTTAGCGTAAATTCAAAATTCTCTTTATTACTACTTAGAATAATTCCAGAAAATTTTAATCGTCAAATGTGTAGTGTTAACATGACGACATACAAAGCAGGAAAATTAAACATTTGTTTCCAAAACAAACTCTGAATGGGCAACCCCAAGCCAGGCTTGGCTGAAGATTAAGAGAAAAGGGGCTTCATGACCTACAGGAAGTATCTCTTGAGAAACTTTCCGTTAATTGGCATCATGAGCCTATCATCTTTTTGATCGATGAGGCGATAAGCTCTATTCGAATAGACTGATTCTATTACGTTGGGCCCTTCCCATTTGGGGTTGAATTTTCCTTTGGTCTTGTGTGTCATCACCATGGGTCGTCTGGCAGCTAAGACCAAATCACCTTTCATAAAAATCTGTTCTTTAACCTTTTTGTTGTAGGTTTTAGAAATCTGGGCTTGATATAACTCAATCTGCTGCTGAGCTTAGAGTCGCTTGTCATCTAAGGCTTCAAGTTCCTGAAGACGCAGTCGATGTTTCTCCTCCTCTGTCATTCCAGTCGCAATGGTGACTCTCAGGGATGAAATCTGGATTTCCAAAGGTAGCACAACTTCGCAGCCATATACCAAAGAGAACAGAGTGGCTCTTGTAAGGGTCCTCACCATTGTACGGTAGGCCTACAGACATTCGCCGAGTCTTTCATCCCTATCACGTCGGCTCTTAGAAATAAATTTTTGGAGAAGCTTCATGATGGTCTTGTTAAAATCTTTTGCGAGGCTATTTGCTGGCAGAAAATATACTGTAGACACAACACTTTGGATCCTAAACTTGTCACAAAATCTCTAAAATCTAAAGCTGACAAATTGTGTCCCATTGTCATGAACTATTCGTCTCGGGACTCCGAAGCGGTAAATGACATGATGTTTAATGAATTTAACCACATTCTAAGTCTTAACTTCTTTCAACGAGATTATCTCTGCCCATTTGGAGAAGTAATCGGTTACGGCCAAAATGAATCGATGTCCCTTGGAAGTCGGAGGGGAGATTAGTCCAACGATGTCTATTCCCCACATCTCGAGTGGCCAAGACGCAGATGTGGGATGCAAGTTTCCTAGAGCTTGATGAATAAAGTCACTATGAATTTGACACGTATGACAACGTTTAGTGTAGTCAACTACATCTAAAAATATTTTTAGCTAATAATAGCCAATTCGTCAGAGGTGATCTCCCAACTTAGCCCCGGGTTGATGAGCTCCGCACATTCCGTCGTGAGCCTCTTTGAGAACTTCTTTTGCTTACTTTCTAGAAAGGCATCAAAGAAAAACTCCATCATATAATTTACAATATAGGGTTTGAGAAACTGTATCGTAATAGAATAGGAGGGCCTTTCGTTTAATGGCGGCCGCTTCCTTGGAATTGTTGGGCAAAATTCCGTACACGACATAATCGATATACGAAAATCTCTAATCCCTTGGTTCAAACTCCATTGTGGTTGAGCAAACTTCTTCTAACGTTGCCTTGTTCAAGCGACCATCTATAAGAAGCTTGGAACAATACAATTTGCATCCAGTGACAGGAATCATTGTTTCAGCCCCTGGTAGCAGTGCTAATGAAATTGCCAACGAGGCTAAAGCATCTGCATAAGTATTCTGAGCTCGTGGAATATATCCAATGAAGAAACCTTTGAACTTCTTAGCTTTCTTTAGCACCGCGAAGTAGTACGGAATCAGATCCTCATTGCGCACCTCGTATTCTCTTTGGACTTGATTTACGACGAGCTGAGAGTCACCATATGCTTCAAGGTGTCGAATGTTAAGCTCTTCGGCAAATTACATTCCTAATAGCAGAGCATTATACTCAGCTACATTGTTGGTGCAGGACTCGATCAGGGATAATCCGCTTGGGATCACGTGACCGTTTGGAGAGATAAATACTACTTCAACTCCTACGGTGATTGCTCCATGAGGGTTTGCTCGTGATACACCATCGAAGAATAACTTCCGCACTTGCATAATTTCTTGAGTTGCGCAAGCTTCGGCAACTTCGTCGGGCAATTCTTTGTACAACTTAGACGTCCCTGGTAACGGATGATCGGTTAGGAAGTCCGCCAAAGCTTGTCATTTGACAGTCTTTTAGGGCATAAATTGCATGTCATATTATGACAGGAGAATTGCTCATTTTACTAGTCGGCAATTTAGGGAGGATGGTTTCATCATGAGAACTGTTAAAGGATTTATCTTAGAGATGATATAGATTGTTGGTCCAACCAGATAATATCGTATCTTTTGGACGGTAAATACCAAAGCGAGATATTCTTTTTCAACCGGATTATACTGGTGTTCAGCTCCCATCATGGTCCTACTTAGGTAGTAGATTGCTTTCTCTTACCCTTGGTCATTATTTTGGGCTAATAAAGCTCCAAGAGAATGATCCATAGATCTCATATATAACAGGAATGATTTTCCTGATATCGTGGCCACAAGAACTGGCGGTTGAGTGAGGTATCTCTTAATCTCCTCAAATACTTTCTGACAGTCTCCATCCCAAACGAAGGATACTCCCTTCTTCATGAGCTTGGAAAAAGGTTGGCATCGTCCCGAGATATTAGATATGAATCTCCTGATGTAAGCCAATCTACCTTGCAAACCTCTGAGTTCTTTGAGATTCTTCGGAGGCGACATGTCTTGGATAGCACGAACTTTCTTTGGATCAAGAGAAATTCCCTTTGATATAACTATAAATCCCAAGAATTTTCCACTCGATACCCCAAGAAATGATTTTGTCGGGTTGATCTTTAGCTGATGTGTTCGCATAATGTCAAACATTGTCTTCAGGTCTGTGAGATGATAACCTTTATGTTAACTTTTCACTGCTATATCATCAACATAGCATTCAATCTTCTTGCGTAAGTGTTCATGAAAGATTGCGTTCATTGCTCGTTGATAAGTAGCACCTGCATTTTTTAATCCAAAGGGCATCACTGTGTAGCAATACACCCCAAATGGTGTTCTGAAAGAAGTATGCTTTTCTTCTTCAGGATACATCTTGATCTGATTGTACCCGGAGAATCCATCCATGAAATACATCCTCTCATACCCGCAGGTGTTGTCGATCATGACATTCGTGATGGGGAGTGGAAATTCGTCTTTTGGACAAGCTGCGTTAAGGTCACGAAAGTCAATACATATTTGGACCTTACCATTTTTCTTAGGGATTGGAACAATGTTGGCAATCCAGTCAGGGCGTTGTTCCTCTCTGACAAAGCCTGAGTCTATAAGTTTTCTGACTTCTGACTCAATCGCTTCCATGATCTCCGGACGAAACCGACGTTGTTGTTGTTTGACG
This sequence comes from Asparagus kiusianus, assembly GCA_022839385.1. Taxonomy (NCBI): domain Eukaryota; kingdom Viridiplantae; phylum Streptophyta; class Magnoliopsida; order Asparagales; family Asparagaceae; genus Asparagus; species Asparagus kiusianus. The sequence goes on from BQKN01000620.1 coordinate 45,875, forward strand.
GGTTTAACGTTCGGATCTATGTTGAGACGATGCATGGCTACTTTTGGGTTAAGGCCAGACATATCTTCATAATTCCAAGCAAAGACGTCTATGTACTCTCGAATGAGAGATATAAGATCTTCTTTCTCAGATGGTGATAGGCTTTCACCTATAAAAATAGGTTTAGGATCGGATTCACTTCCCATGTTAACCTGGATCACTTTATCTTTAGTAGGCAGCTCGCGTTGTTCGATATGCATATCCCACAAGATATTAAGGCGTTTGATCCAATGGTCATTGGTCGATTCAATCAACTCTTCATCACCCCCTGCATCTTCATCTGGATGACTAGTTGAAACCATGTCACGGTCAAACTTCTAATGAAAGGCCTAACGCTGACATCGGATTCCCATGATGATGTCCCAGATGAATGAACCTAACATAGATAGTTACCGGTTTCATTTTCTAAGAGGGAGGGAGTTGTGACGTAACCCACACCTCTTCCAGTTTTCTGATAATAATCCAAAGGTTTTCCTTCGGGAGTGAGGGACATTTGAATCGACGTTCGCCTTCCTTTCTCAAAGTTTAAACTCTATTTTTCATTAAAATTATATCACATTCGCTTCATCAGATATATGGAATTGGGTTCATGGTAATGGAATTGAGGAATTCTTTTATCTTCTTCTGAACTTCCTTATTTGAGTAATTCAAGTTTAACTTTACCGAAATGGATCGGCTTCTGCCCTTTCCTTTTGGATGAGACTTTGAAGAAAGCCTTCTGGAGATCTTCTACTTCTTCATCTGAAGCGAAGGATGACTTAATCGGCAATATGAGTGATGCCTCTGCGCATAATGTGCGCCATGGGTTGGTACCTAGATCAGTATCAGTCTCTATTTGTTCATTTTTAGAGAACACATCAGACAAGTACGCCAAAATAAAGTCTTCATTAATGCACTACTCACCCTCGTTCGGTACATTATTATTGTTCTCAACCTGACCCATTACATTGAAGTTCAACTCCCATGGACAATCTTCTTCAGGGTCTGGCTCGATGTCAGCTTCGTTGCCACTATCAATATCTTCTTTCTCCTTAGATTCCAGGTAGGAAACAGAGTCTGTATGGAAGTTTTCTATCCCTCTGAAAGGGTACTTTTCCACAATTAGGGTTCGGACTTCTCCTTCATCATTGGCATACTTCATGACCTGATATAGGGTAGAGGGATAATACGGTTCGCATGAATCCATGGCTGCCCTAACAATAAATTATAAGACATGTCCGCGTCTATGATGTAACAAGTTACTTCAGACTTAACATCTCCGATTTGACACCTAAGCTTGATCTTCCCTAGAGGTCGAGTACTATTAGCGTTGAAACCGAAGATAGTGGTCTAGGTAGTGTTCAACTAATGCATAGGAAGCTCTAAGACCTGCATGACTCTGTAAGGCATGATGTTAAGTGCTGAGCCCAGGTCAACTTGAACCCGGCTGATTTCTGAAGACCCAATATACCATGTGTAGTACAAAGGTCTGTCAAGCTTGTGTTTTACCTGCATATCGTCCCGAGTGAATGATATGCATGGTAAACTTCTTGCTTCTTACAGTCATTGAAGGCAAGATAGGGCTTCCGAAGCTTCAGGAGTCGGAGTAATCTGTGTGATAAAGCTTTTTGTGTTTGTTAAAGCTTCAATCAGAGCTTCCTTGGTGGTTTTAGACAACCTCAGGAGCTCATACAGGGTAATCCTAGTTGGTATGTTGGCTAACTGCGCCAAGACATTGAATCGGAAAGGAGTGCTCGATTCTTCGGCTTCTTGAAGAAGGTTCTTATTATACCGGGTTTCCTTCTGTTTCCCTTTGTTAGTTGACTTTTGAGGAACAGAACCCCTAGCGTCTTAGTGCTGTTCTTCTGCTTCTTGAGCATTCTGATCATAGTCTTTCAGGTAAGCTTTTCTTGACCTGGTTCCAGGGTGTAGGCATCAAAAAAATACTTACAGACATCCAAATACCAATCAAAA
>BQKN01000620.1:57518-91527 GCA_022839385.1 Asparagus kiusianus
CCAACAAACAAGAGACCAGGAGATAGAATATAAAATTCTTCCTCTCCGATTCTAGGTTTATCTCTACCAACAAACAAGAGACCAGGGGTTGGGATATGAAATTATCCCTCTCCATTTTTGGGTCCATCTCTACCAACAAACAAGAGACGGGGAAATGGAATATGAATTTATTCCTTTCCAATCCCGGGTTTTTTCTCTACCAACAAACAAGAGACTCTGAACTGGAATATCCAAGTTCTTTCTTCACAAACTCAAGTTCGTTTTCATAGAAAACATGACCGATCTACACTTTAAAATCCATGTCATTCACACATGGGGGATGTTATCTCTACCCCTTATTAGAGATAAGTCTACATCTAACACATGTAGCCTACACATTCAATGCTGTAGTTTAAAGTCTGAAAGAATTTAATTCTTTTAGCCCAACGTTATATGTGAAACGGACTTAGATAATTCACATACTAGCCCGATTCAAACGGTGTCGGTAAAGGCATATCAAATCCGTTGATGGCTGAGGATTTGCCAAAAATCCTATAAGTATTATGATTATTTATTCTAAACAAAAAATGAGTAATCATAATAAAATCTCAATGAGCAAAAAAGAGTTCACTATATTAATCAAAGAGTTCAAACAAAACAGCACAAAAAGAAATGTTTTCAAAATTACAACAATTTGTAATGGCAAAGTTCATCTTCTAATTGGGAAAGTTTTGTAGCATAAGCCAGTTCGAGCTCAGGTATCAGATTAGCTTTAAATTTTCTTTCATCGATGCTTTGAATTCTGGCCATCTCTTATTCCTTGTCAGCGAAAATCTTATCCTGAAGATTCAGCTGTCGGAGTATGTCCACCTCAGCCCGAGTTACCTCCGCTAAATCAGACTCCAAAGTCTCACAAGCTTCCTTAGCTGCAGCAAGTTGTTTCTCTAATTGTGCCACCTCTACTCGACGTGACTCCAAATCACTATACAAGTCTGCCTTAATTTGCGTCTTCGTGGTAGCACTCACCCGGAGTTGATTAATGCGAGTTCTCAGCATTTGAAGTTCAGATTCAGCGGATTTTTGAGAATCATGCCACTCCTGCAATTTCAGATCTATCTGGGAAGTAATGTATGAAGACGCACCACTAACACGAAAGCTCTGCAACCGTTCGATATGTTGTCTAAGATCGACCAAGTAAGCTTCAATTGAGTCTGATAATTCAACGCATCCATGCGCTCTAATTCCGGATACGTGATGATCGAGAGACTTCTTGAAAGGTTCAAAGGATGAACCTTTAAGGAGAATTCGATCAACCACAATGTTCAAGAAAGTAACAAAGCTTTGGACGTCAGCACCAATAACGGCTTGATCCGGATCTTCATCCGCCAATAAAGCTTGAATGCGATCAGACAATGATAAAGGAGCTATAAAATGAACAGATGAAAAGAATTTAAGATATACAAGCCTGCGTATAACAGCGAACGGAAACATATTAAGTTCGTTAAAGAATATCATGATTGAGTTACCTTGGCTTGGCAAGACTACAGAGGGTTCTATAACAACTGGGGCTTGCTCAGAAATGGTACTCGGCTGTTGATCAACTACTTCAGATGTTGGTTCATCTGAAGCCCCTAATGACTCAGGATCCGGAGTTATAATTCCGTGAGGGACAATTTCTATAAAAGAGAAAGGGATGAATCAATATTCTACTCTATTGATTTGATTCCGAAATATATCAAAGTGAGACATACCAAGTTGAGGTGAAATTATGGGAGGTTGCTCTTCTACGGTAACTTTCGACCCTCCCGTTTCATGAATAGCCGAGGTCGGATCGGAAGCTACAACGGGTTCAACTTCGACGACATCAGAAGTTGGAGGAACAGTAGATGGTGGTTCAACTGCAGCTGGAGGGCCTGCTAAAAGTATAAAACCTAAGCCTCTAGGTTGATCACATTCACCAAGGACGGTAGATGCATCAACTTCACTTGTTGGTCCTACGTCTAAAATTCTTATTTCAGTCATAAAAAAAAATGATGACGAGAAATACAACTTAATTAAAAATTTAAGTCCGAGAGTACATACCTTCCGACGTACCTACTTCAGTTGAATCAACTTGAGTAGTTGGTCCTGCAGTAGCGGAGAGAATCGGAGATGACAATATATCGGAAATCTTCTGATGTGCATCATCGGAAATATCAAGATCAAAATCACGTTCATCAAAATCTCTGATATTTATATCATGAGTAAGTTCCGTGTCTCTCGGTTCATTGACAGGCGTGTCTGTTAAGCGGAAGGATCCGTCAGTACATGTGCAAGGAATATGAGGGAATCAAGACAAACAAAACCAAGATTACCTTCAACAGCGGGTATAGGTTCAGCGGCGCTACTACTCACACTCACCTCCTTTAGTTTGACTAAAAGAAGATAAAGCGCACAAGTTAGTAGAAGAGGAACACGTTCCGATTCATCTATTTTCCGAAAATATCCTCCAAATGAAGAAGCACATGTACCTGTCTCGGTAGTTGTAGAGGACGGTGCGACAACCGGAGGAATGGTGGCGTCCACATTGATGGGTCCTTCACTCACTGCTTGGTGTACTTGTTGAGTGAAGCCGGATTCATCAACGTCCATCAAACCCGGAGAAGAGGGCTCTGGCATAATTTCCCCTTCCTCTTCTGGTTCAACTACAATAATGAAAAGAATGAATAAATTTTAACCTCAAAAGATAAAATGACGGAGAGGAAATGACAAAGAGAGTTTACCTCCTTCATCAGCTGGAAGGTCTTGGAGGATTTCCTCTTCACGTAAAGGAGAAAGTCGGCGTTGCCGACGAGCAGCCTTCTTGATCCTCTTTGACAAACGAACATCTCCAGAAACTTCTGAACCTTCATGGCGAAATTTGGTTCGTGGCTCAATTCCTTGAGCAGGACGGGATTGAACTTCAGAAGGAGCAGAAGACCGAGACCTCTTTCTACTAAGGAGCGGAGCAACTTGTTCTTCTTCTTCTTCTGTTTCTTCCTCCCCCACGGGCCATCTAATAGTCATCTTGTTGGCAGACGACAAAGGAATGTCCTTCTCCATCATTCGTACACCTTGTGAGGGAATACTTGGCGATTGGGGAGAAGATGCCTGACGAGTTCGGTGAGCCACAGGAGAAGAAGGAATATTGGCCTCTCCTCCGCTTCGCGTTTCATCCTCCTCACTAGAGGTGTCAAAGTCGTCGCTTTCTTCAGAGTCAAGTGCTTGTTTTCCTTTGCGGGAAGACGTAGCGGGCTCCTTTCCTTTCCCAGATACAATTCTCCGAACCACAGCTTCAGATTCTAGTTCGGAAATCTTTTTCTTTGGGACAAGAGCATTGGCGGCTAAAACCCATCGACAATAGAGAAAAGTCAGAAGAATATCAGGCTCAGCAACAGGCAAACTAAATTGAGCCCCTGTACATCCAGCAACATTCCAGAACCAAGCTCGTACTCCGTCAATGAGGCCTCCGCAGGTGATCAACCACTTATTGGAATTCCCAACATACAGTTGATCATAACCAAATTGTCGTGCAAAACGACAAGGAAAATAAGGCTCGATCCTACAAAGGTTCTTCGATCGGAAAACATTATAACCTGGTCGAATGTTCATAAGCCAATGAAAGCTACCCATGTCGAGAGAAGTCCTGTTGACCCCAGGTATTTCCTCATCAACGAGTGTATCATTATATGCGCCAGAAAATCGAGGGAAACATTTATAGAACTCCCAGCACTTGGCATTCTTGAACTGCCTCACTCGTTCAGCCCACGATCGGGAGGGATATAACCACTTGCATCCTTCTAAAAGCTGCAGTAAGGGGATTTCTGGATCAGACACGTCAGGTGCTGACATCATGTCCGATCGATGGAGAACTAGCCACGTCATTAGATATGTGTATGGTAACTCAACGCTCGACAAAGGAATCTTGGTTGAAGGCTCAGCACTTACTTTTGTAAAAGTGTTAGCTAAGATACGTAAACCGCTATGAAGGGCAGCAATCATGGCGGAAAGAAGAGATAACCTACCTCCAACAGCTAATTGCACGGCTGGAAAGAGAACCTCAAGAGGAAGCGCTTCAGAAGATTGGTGCGGCACTACACATTTCTTTAACCATATAGCTAGATATCCAGCAAGAAGAGTCTCAGGTTTCATTTTCTTCGTGGATTGCCATAAGAAAGTACTGAATTTGGTGCCTCTAAGAAAACCGCCCTCAGACGACTCAGTCCTATAAGACTGAGCGTTAATCTTTGTAATCAGCACATTAACTTCATCGGGAGTTAGAATCGGTGATTCACAGACAGCTTCACCGGTCGAACTCTCGAGGTTCTGAAACAAGTAGTCAGCGAATCGTTTCAAACTGACCCGAGCTGCTTTCTTACTCTTTACTTCAATTTTGGCTATTGCTATTTGATAGTGACAAGTCAACTCCCAAAGGATGTCATAAGCAGGAGAGCCAGCCTTCTTCATCGCCATGAGCCGACGATTGTTGGGAAAATATTCTTGATAAGGGGTATTCCCCAATGGTAATCCGGATACTTTCATCATTTCATGGAGCGGAAACCCTAACTCCCCATACTTGGTAAGAAAAGTATTGGTTTCCGGAATATAAGATTCAAATAAGGCAAGAAAGTGATCTACACTCACTGGGAGACCATACATGCTGGCTCGAATCGGAACGTGTAATCCCAAGTTCTTTAACTCTTGATCCCAACGATTGAGTACGTAGTCAGTCATCCTAGCCCACCATCTATCCTTAAGAGAGTGAGCCCAACCATAACACCTGAATCTTGGAATGGGAAGTTCTCGGCCAATCCGAGCGAGCCTATTCTTTACTGTATTGGCCTTGGTCATCAGTTCGTTCTGGGGTCCGCTATCTGGTCCGAGTACTCCCGGGTGGAGACCACGAATGTTATGCCTACTGAGGGAACCAGGAGCGCTAATATCTCTACCAATGAATCCACAATGGACGTGATCATGGTCTTCTGTCAGATGCCATGTCATTTTTCTCTAAACAGCCAAATTCCTTAATTGCAGAAGTGAACATTGTCGAGGGAACGGAGGAAGGAATAAAAAGGCACCTTCATGTTCATTCAACCAGATTTCGGGACCACGGCAAAGATTGTCTGGATCTTCTATCGAATCTCCGAACAGATAATCAGGCTTCTTTAATGGTTCGGTAGAATCTCGAATTGGAGTTAAAGGTGAGTCGGTCAACAAAGCACGCAGAGTGCGACGACTTCCTTCACGGATCAATTCGGGAATGTTATCATCACGATCTTCATTAAACTGACGGGCCTCTCTAACCAAGAACTCGCCTTTGAAAGAAGCGTGAAGGGTACCACTCTGTCCAGGATCTTCTCTATTAGAGAAGGTTGCAGAAGGGAAAGGGACTGCAGGAAGAAAAGTCGAAGACAGGTGAATAAAAAAAAAAAGGCTAAATGGCTAAGTGGCCGAAGCAGTGATTACTGCCAGACGTTGCCGCGGCAGTATACACTGCCGCGCTTAGCCGCGGCAGTACGAGCTGCCGCGGTAACTAACGATGTTCCTGATTTCGAAGAGAACGAAGTTTGGAGCCAAATTCATGATTTTGGCTGTAGTACTTATCTTGATTTAACAAGATATGTACTTTGTAGTGTCAATCCCCTCAATGGGGGATGTCAACTCTTCCCAAATGCCTCTCAATGGAGGCAAATGAGGCGGTATATACAAAATCAACAGTTTCAGATAAAGAGAAGTTGAAGAAACTTACCCCCAAAAGAAGGAACTGCAGACTCAATGTCCTCTGGTACTGGTGCCGCCGATTTTCCCCTCGTAGCACGGGATTTCTTGGGAGACATGTTGAAATCAACCTAAAGAATCAAAAGTTAGGTTTTTTTCACATTAGATCTAAAGTAGGAAATCAAAACGAAACCCTAATCCATGAACTATGGGTGCGGTTTTACTGAAAATCAAGGAGAATAAAAGCTGGAAGATAGAAGAATCGAAAAAGACCAAGATCTGAGGAAAATCACCCGAAACCCTAGATCTGTTCAAACAGAAAAAACCCAAATATGGAGAAGTGGGAAGGGGGAAAGGCCAGGAAAATCCTTTTATAGGGTTTTGGGAGGACTTTCGAATTCAGAAAAGCGGGGAAGAATGACCCGAGAAAGCCCAACATCGGATTTATAAACCAGTCAGGCCGAAGCGGTGCGCGGCACTCGACACTGTCGCGCTCTAGCGCGGCAGTCTATGTTGCCGCGCTGAAGCGCGACAGTATAATTTGCCGCGGCAGCTGACGTCATGGTTCATTCTGTCGCGTGTACACAACGATCTTCTGGGTATCTAGATACAGACGACTCCTTCGGTATTTGGAATACACACCTGAATACTCCAATGGGTACACGAGTCTAAACTGTTTACCACACCCAATAGGAAGTTCCTGGAGAATATTGATCTGAATGTTCTTAGGGATAACCTGTTGAACTCTCAGTGAACATGTCAATTCAATGACAAAAGTTGAACCTACGAGACCAAATACCAGCTTCGATTCAAGACTTCGACAACGGTCATGCGATAAACGCAGCACCGGAGAATTCTTAGCTATTCTACAAAGCGCTGAATAGACTGGAAGATGGAGAAGTCTAGGATTGAAGCTATTCACAGACCATTCTACGTAATTTCCTCAACAAAGAACTGGAGAAATTGCAGAAAAAGCTCATCATATCCAAAGTGTCCCAGACTCCTCTCTAAAGAAATGATGAGTCTGAGATACTTTGGAGGGGGTATCTGTAGGCATCAAAAAAATACTTACAGACATCCAAATACCAATCAAAACAACATGGAAGAACAATTTACACGTCATCAAACAACACTTACTGGCGCGGCAGGACAGAGTGTCGCGGTTAAGGCGCGGCAGGATAGAGTGCCGCGGCTAAGGCGCGGCAACCCATAGCGCCGCGGCTAAGGCGCGACAGCATACAGTGTCGCGGCGTGGGCGCTACAACCTAGGGTGCCGCGGCTATTTTAGAGGAGTGTTGTGACGGTTACGAGGCAGTTATACGATGGTTTCTGAAGTCCACGTGGCGATATATCAGAAATAGAACGTGTGCTGACGTGGAAAAGCCGTTAAACCACGTAAAAAAGTGGTTAAAGATCGTGGGAGAGCGGTTTCAAGCACGATGGAACGTGCTGGTAACTACCTCTTCGGCCGCGGCAGCCTATACTGCCGCGCCAATAGCCGCGGCAGTGTAGACTGCAGCGGCCAAAGAGTAAATACTTGGGCAGTTATTTTTGCCCCATATTCGCTGTGGTGCACTTCTACCCCTATAAATACCCCCCTATACACGAAATAAAGGACAGAGAGCAGATTAGAGCAAAAGAGACTTGAGCTTTTGGAGATTTTGAGGAAGAAAGAGAGAATTTTCACCCTTTGACAAGCATCATTCGGTGATTCCTAGAGATCTAGCTCAGACTTGATCTTTGGAAGAGTGAATATCTTACATCGATAAGATACTCGCTTCAAATCCATACTTCGATAAACGAAGGAAGGATATCAAAACAACCTTACGATCTTCGAATCGGTGGTCCACGAGCCAAAGCACTCCCGACACAGGCAAAGTCCCACAAAACAGGAGTTGATAAACAATTTCTGTGTTATTTTCTTCAAGAGTTGTAATTTTCCATATTTTCGTTGTAATTTCTTTGTAATCAAAAGAAGGTTAGTAGAAATGGCAATGGAATCAACTTTTGTCGGAAACACAGGGTTGCCTCCCGGGTATGCTGCAAGAACAATCCTCTTTTCTTCTGAGTTGGTGAGAAGTTTGATATGATCATCATTCTTATTTATGGAGGGGCTAATCATATTATATGGCTTAGCCTTGCCTCTTTTCTTTCTGGACGAGGTGTTCATCTATTGTTAGTCTTCAACCAGATCGGGATAGACCCACATAATATCCCATTTTGAGGTAGTGAGGGGTACCAACCCCATGTCCTTCTGACCGTGTAAGTCAGTGTTTTTCATGTACATTTCCCTTTAGGGACGTGGACAACACCATCTGCAGCTGCTACAGGAGGAAAATCACCAAACTGGACCGCTATCAAATTGATGGATACGGTCTTCTGCTGGGGCTTCAACGTAAGCACATTAGCATTTACCAAGTTTTGTAGGATATCCTTAAAAACATAGCATTTTCTGGTAGGATGTCCTAAGAACCTATGATAACGGCAGTAATTAGGGTCGTCGACTTTTCCTACCTCATCTGGTTTCCTGATCTCTGGAAGTTGCAGCTTATTGTTCTTCCTAAATAACTAGAACAAAGTGTCCACATGCTCTTTTTTGAATGAGTATTATTTGGGTGCTCTTTATGGATTCGGTGCTTTGCCTTGCTTAGCCGTATGCCCGTGTGCTGCCGTCAGCAGCCAAAGTTTCTTTTCTCTTAGATCGTGGAGCATTGTTCTAGTTACATTATTGATGTGGCTTTGGTTGGGTAGCTTCTTCATCTTTGACCTGAGCAACAATTTCTTCGACTTATTCTCCTTGCGAAACTAATTATCTCCAGGAGCGACATTCCGCCACCCCCATTTGAGCAAGGAGCTGGGTCAGTAAGTTATGTCTACAAGTTTCGACCAAAGTAGATTGGGTCATACCTAATGGGCATCGCAATCCTATGCTGCGAAATCTTTTCACGTATGTCTTGATGGACTCTCCCTTCTTCTGCTTGGTGGCAAGATAGGTCGGGATAGACACTTCTGTATCATCTTTGAAGAATCTGGTTAAGAAGAGCCTTTCCAGATCTACCTATTTTTGAATAGATCCAGCAGACAGTTTTATAAACCACTCGAAGGCAACTCACTTAAGAGTGCCGATGAAGAAACGAGTCAGAATAGGTCGTTTGGCACAACATCTCTAGTATGTGACTTGAATTAGTAGATGTATTTGTTCAATGATCCTGTGCCATCGAAGGGTTGCAAGGTTAGGACCTTAAATTTTGGCGGATAGGGAGCTATGTCCCATTCAGCTGGATAAGGTCATACTACTCCTTCTTTGCGAAGCTCGCTTCTGTTGAGGATTGCGTTGAGGTGAGCCTCTAAGTCGTCCACTTTAGACGACTGAGGATTCGGCTCCCTTTCCAGTTCCTTCTCATTTTCAGAAGAGGATTCTATGTTCTGAGGCTCGCGATCTGAATTCTCGGGCACTTTCTGCTTTCCCCTTGAAATTATCCTCCGGGAAGACTCAGGTCTTTGGCCTTTTTCTGCAAGAAGTTGGGTCAACATATTCTTCATCTGAAGAAGTGTCTCTTGCTGTTCTTGGAGCAAACCGAATGTTGGTCGACTTTCTTTGCTAAGTCATCGGGGCCTCCAGTCATGTAAACGAGAGCCTCTCATGCTACGACAGAGGTTGAAGATTGAGATTCGGCAATTGCAGAATGTTCATCATCTGAAGTGATCCCCTTGGCTAACTATTGATAGTTAACTAAGCGGATAGCTCCTGTACGGGTCCGAGTGTGCTGATATATTCCTTCAAACTCGTCACAAATTTCCCGGATGGTTGGGGAATGACTTCTCTCTGATTCGTCAAAACTAGGAGCTGAGACTTTCCCTTTGCCGATCATATTGATAGTGACCTCAGGATATTCAGTTTCAGAAACCTTCTTCTTGTGATGACATCGTCGCTTGGGAGGTCTATCAACGTTCATCAATCGGTCAAATACTGATTGTCAAGGCGTGGATGCGCAACAGTGACATTCCGAGAGGACTACAAAAATAAGTCGCTCATATTAACATGAGTGAGCTGTTTGTTGTGCATGTCTCCCTCTTGACAGTAATTCTCGCAAATCAGAGACTTGGGAGGAACTTTTCACTAAACATGAAGACAGAGATGGAACCCCCTGCTCTTGAGTGGGTAAAACTGGTTCTTGTTAGACATGAATTTTAAATCCATGTTGATTCCCTTGAACTCGGTAGACCACGTCTCATTCTGGAAAAGAAACACAAGGGCCACGTTTGGATTTGTAAACACTAGGCCGAGGCTTGCGTTTAGTTGATGAAAAAGACCCCTGAGGGTCATGTTTTGGTTGAACGCACCCCTGAGGATTGCGTTTGGTTGGTGAAACAGACCCCTGAGGGTCATGTTTTGGCTGAACGCACCCATGAGGTGTGCGTTTGTCTTTAGAAATGCTTTCTTGATGATTGCACTTCGGATGAATAACGCGCCACTGAGGGTTGTGTTTAAATTGTATCACGCGAGGCTCATAATTAGGCTTGTTACCATGAAGTGTGCGTTTGGAAGTAGAGACGCAACACTCAGGCCGAGACTCAAAAACACGACCTTCGTGTTGGGCAATAAATCGGTTGTTTCTCAAGAATGCTCGCCATATAGATCTTCTCCTTCGTCGAGCGGTGTTCTTCTTGGTTTGTTTCAGAGCCTTGATAGCAACGTCATCGGTGTTGACTGGATTTACCTCTGTCACAGGCCTTTTACGACCCATGACACGTCGTGCTGACGCGGGTGTGGAGTTTTCAACTCGTTGAACAAGTTTGGCAAAGACGGAGCCCAGTCCTTCAGAGGAGGGGTTGTTTGATGAATCTTGGCCAAAGGAGAGGTCTTTCTTCAGCATTCCAGCAAAAGTTTTGATCTCTTTAGAGATCTTGCGGATGTTACGCCTAGCGTTAGGGCTAAGCGATCCATAGGAGAGGGCTTCCTCGTACTTGGTTTGATCAAACTCTACAACAAGAGTTTTAACGGTTGTTCCAGTGAGATGAACATCGGATTACGCCACCACTTCTTCATCATAGAAGCTAGTCCCCAGCAGAGTCGCCATCTTTTATTTGGTGGAAAATTTGTAGTAAAAAAAGAAAACAATTGAAAGAAATATATTTAATTTGTATTCTCTCAATCTCAATTACAATTCGAATTCTCGATTACAAAAGAGAGGAGAATTGATCTGAATTCTCCCCTTTGTTTAAGTCTGGGTTCTTCACGGTGGTGATGGAGTGCCTCCTTCGAATGCTCACGTCGAATTTGCTCTCTGTTGATGATCCGCACATCTCAATTCACTGGAACAACTAACTTGCGTGGCAAGTTTGATTAAGAACTCTGAATGAGTTTTTTTGTAAATCAGAATGAGTTGGAGCTCTGTGAAAAGAGTTGTTGAAACCGAATAATCGGTTAATAGCCAAGTAAATTTTTTTGTTGCTGAAAGATACTCCAAGATCCGATCTTCTTCTTGCAACCGATCTGATCTCTTGAGGATGATTGTCCCTCAATCTCTTCTTTGCTGCTGAGAATCCAAGAAGAATCAGCCGATGCCCTCTCTCGAAGAAATCCGATCTCTTTAGCCTCAATCCAATCTCTAAGAAATCCGATCTCTTTAGCCTCAATCCAATCTCTAAGGATCAGGGGCGTAACTAACCCCATAATCCGCTCCTAAGTGGGCACGATTTCCTCAGATCGTGGGGAAAACGGTTCTGAAACCGTTCGACTCATGTTTGAATGAGTCAAAGGCCCAAGTTGGCATTCAGGACACTAACTCTACGTCTTAGACTGGAGACGCGAGATTGGGCATCTGCTGGATGTTGAAAAACGCAAGGTCCTCCTGCGTTTTGTTTGCTGAGGGTTAGAAACGTAAGGGTCACTTGCGTTTCAAGAACTGAAACACAAAGATGAATTCCGCGTTTAGAAGGGGTTAGTGACTTATAACCTCTTCTGTAGAGCGTTGCAAAGACCATTGTTCAGCAATCTTCGCATAAGCTGTTTTGGGGTGCGAAAGTCGTCAGATTGTAACTCTCACGGTTGATTGTGAAGACTATTGAATCAGGGTTCTCATCAGTCATCGTGAAGGTCGTCGAATTGTAACATTTTCCCGATCTACGTGAAAATCCTCTGATTGTTGTTTTCATTTGTTGACGTGAAAGTCGTCGTGTTGTAACTTTCCTTGTTGAGATGTTGATTACGGTCTGATAAGGATCAGCTATCTATTGTGATTTTTAGACAGTCTACACCCACAATTAAGCATTGAAGTCCTACGATAATAGCCACTATGTTATGTACTGATGTGTGATCAATTTGTAGTAAATTCTATGATATTTTTTGAATATTGTACTGTAAATGTGTTTGAAGTACTACAATGTGCAACATTTCTTCATTCACGAAAATAGGATACATGAAGAAGGGTGAAACATAGTACGATGGTAACATGCTGTTCAACTTTGTGTCTAGAAATGCAGTTGATGAGGAACATACGATGATTAGTGCCAGAAGGCAGATGGCAATGAATAAGACCAGATAATCTGATTTTTTTTTGCGTTGAAATGTCAAAATTATAAGGTGCAACTTTCACATGTATTTTTAAGAAACTACATACTAGGTCCACACCTATCGTCCCACATTAATTGTATTTTCTTATGTTTGTCATGTTAAAACAAAATATACACAGGCCTTACCTGCTTAAATCCATTTGTGGCTGATGTCTATCATAATCATCAAAAGAAACAAAAATACTTCCACCTCTTAATATATCTTTCTCTATGTTAACATCGATAAAAAATATTAGAACATAAAACTATAACCTTCAATTGTCTATAAGTTTGGTGTTTTTGTATAGTGGTTGAGACTTGATAGTATCAGATAAATCCATATTCATGTTTTACTGGCCATGAATTTCTAAATCAGATTGAAAAAGCAATCGCTCTGTGAATCTAAAGCTATTCGCATAGAATGCTACATAATTAGCAGGTCTCCTTCAATTCCCTTGGGTTTTAATATTCTAGGGAGGGTTTATTTTATAAGGATATTTTCAACTCTCGTCTGAAGGTGTTTGGTTTGCAAGGCATTTTCACATGTTTTGAATGTGCAGAGGCAGAAGCTTAGCGATAGGGAAGTTTCTTTCATCTGCCTTAGTTATGGAGAAGGCAACTTCAACTACAAGCTATGGGATCTGGCAAAGAGAAGAATTAGCAGATGAGTAGTTATAGCCTTTTACGAGAGAGCAGAGTAGTCAGATAGTTTTGCTAGTGGGATTTTAGATATTGTTGAATATCATGTCTCCACGATATTATTTTGATGATAACAATTTATACTATGTGTGTTATACAAATATACTAACATTTATATGCAGCTTTTAACATCAAATATGAATAAGTGCAAGATGAGTTCAAGGCATTATGGAGTAAAGAAGATGAAGAACTTATACATAAATGTAATTTTTTTTTACATTTTCTTTACTTAGAATTATTGTACAAGCCTTGGTCACTCACACACATACACATAGAAATTAGAACACACTAACACGTGCTTAGTATGTTGGTTAACTCTAGAAATCCCCTATGTTAACCATTAGAGTTTATAGTTAATAATTAAGTGTCAAAACATTGAATTCATATCATTTTTATCCCTTATTAGTCGACTAATTAGAATAATAGTCGACTACTCAAGCCTATGACTGAAATATAAATTTCTATCAATTTACAGTATAGTCGACTAATCTACTTTATAGTCGACTACTAGAGGCAAAAATAATTTCTTCAGTTTCTGTAAAGTTTCTGTTATTTTATAGTGTAGTCGACTAATCGACTTTATAGTCGACTACTGAAGACAAAATCTATTTTTCAAGTTTCTGTCAAATTTCTGTCTGATTACAGTATAGTCGACTAATGATCATTATAGTCGACTACTAAGAAATTTTCTGACTTCACAGTGTCTGTTTAAACTCAATGTAGTCGACTACTTTGTCCTGTAGTCGACTACAGATACAGTTTTTCCAGAATTCCAAGTTTGAATTAATAGCAGTTTATAGCCGTTTTTAAACGTTTTTAAAGTTTAAAAATTTGTCTTTTCAAGGGCTATATAAAGGTTATTGTTCAGAAAAATTCACGATGAATACATACCCATAAGCTTTGATCTTTGTGCATTTTTCAAGTATCAAAAATTCTGATTTTGTTGAAAAGATTGTTTCAGAAATTGCCTTTGATTCTCATTCAAATTACATATTATTTAGGCAATTTCCAGAGGTTAAAATTATTCCTAAGCCACTGCTATACAATACTACAAATCAAGGCTTATAGGAATTGAGTTGTTTGATTGAAAGAAAATTCTCTCGGTTTGAGAGGTTGATCTCTTGGTCTAGAGATTGGTGTGAAATTAGCAAGGTGTTATCAATTGGTTACAATTTGCAGGAACTTGCAAATTATTCAGGTTTGATTTTAATTTTGTACTTAGTTCAAAATTATAGTGGAAATCTTAAGTGGGATTTGCTTGGGGACTGGATGTACACCAGATTGGTGGAACCGGTATAAAATCTCTTGTTTGTGATTGTGATTCTCTGAGATTGTTACCATTCTTTATTGTAATTTATTATCTATTTTGTATAAATTTTAAAAGAATACTATTCACCCCCGTCTAGTGTTCTAGTGTATCTATTTCAGATCCTACATTTGGTATCAAAGCAAGGTGAAAGATGACATCAACAAATACATAACAATTCAAAGAAGATCGTTCTACAAATCGTCCACCAATGTTCGATGGATTGAACTACAACTATTGAAAGTGCCGAATAAAGATTTACCTTCAATCAGTTGGCTACAAACTTTGGAACATTATGGAAACAAGATACGAGAAGCCATCAACTCCATTTTCAGAATGGACTACTTCACAATAAAATAATACAAATTTGGATTCTAAAGCAATGAACGCATTGTTCTGTGCTCTTGACAAGAATGAGTTTAATAGGGTGTCAATGACCACATCTGCATACGATATTTAGCACACACTCGAGGTAACTCATGAAGGTACAAATAAGGTTAAAGAATCTAAAATTTCTGTTCTTGTACACAGATTCGAATTATTTAAGATGAAGGAAAATAAGATAATTGGAGAAATGTTCACAAGATTCACCGACATCACAAATTCTCTCATTGGTCTTGAAAAAATATACACTCAAGCGGAGATGGTAAGAAAAATATTCCGATCACTCACTCCATAATGGGAAAAGAAGGTTACCGCAATCGAAGAAGCAAATGATTTATCAATTCTTACAATTGAGAACCTTATCGGAAACCTCATGGCTTATGAAGTTCAAATTGAAGATAGAAAGAATGATGATGAAACAAAGAACAAGAAAGTACTTGCATTTAATGCTACTTCCGATAAAGAAGATTCGGATGATGATGATGAAATGAGCATGTTTGCACGTAAATTTCCAAAATTCATAAAACAAGGTAAGTACAAATCAAAAAGTTCAAATTCAAATAACTTAGTTTGTTTCAAGTGTAATAAACCAGGGCATATGAAGAAAGATTATCCATTGTTGAAAAGTAAACAAAAGTCAAATTACTTCAATAATTTTCAAAACAACAAGAAAAAGAAGGCCTTGGCAGTTACTAGGGATGACAGTGATGATTCATCTTCAGATGAAGAAATTAAAGAAAAGGAAAGTGCTCATATGTGTTTTATGGCACAAGATGAAGTAAGTGATAATGAAGAACTTTTAGATACTTTCAATGAATTATATAAAACTTTTTTAAGATTAAATGCTTCACATAATTTTCTTAAAGGAGAAAATAAAAGATTACTTGAAGAAATTTCAGATTTTAATTCATCTACAAATTCTAACTCTCAAGTGATTCAATTAAAAGAAGAAAATTATTCCTTGCTTAAAGAAAATCAATGTTTATCTAATGAGAACGTTTATCTAAAATCAGAATGTAATAATTTAAATATTCGCATTAATAGTTTAGATAAAGATATTTCTTCTATTAAATTAAAATATGATGATATATGTTTGAATGTTAGTAAATTCAATAAAGGTAAAGAAAATATTAATAATATACTTTCTTTTCAAAAGAATCTTAAAAAACAAAAGGTTTAGGTTTCCATGTTAATAGAAATATATCTAAGAAAACTATTTTTGTAAAACCTTCCTGTAATTTGCATGAACATAGAAATGATGATTTATGTAAAAAGAAATCAAAATTCTTTTCTATTTGGGTACTTAAGAATTAACTTCTTTACATAAAATTTTTTATATTTCTGATTATATTAAAAATATTTGTTTATCAACTAACTATTTAGGCAAATCAAACTCTTCATGGGTTTGGTTTCCTAAAGGCTAATTTTATGGACCCAGCATAGCATAAGTACCAAATTTGTAATTGTTTATCATTTCAGGTACCCAAAAAAGATAGGTGGATTTTGGATAGCGGTTGCTCCAAACATACGACTGGAAACATACAATTGTTGTCATCTTTTCAAAGTAAGGATGGTGGTACTGTCATGTTTGGGGATAACAACAAAGGAAAGATCATCGGTATTAGAACTGTCGGTAATACAAACAAACCTATTATTGATAATGTTTTATTAGTTAATGGTCTTAAACATAATTTACTTAGTATAAGTCAACTTTGTGATAAAGGTTTTAAAATTGTTTTTGAAAAAGAATCTTGCTTAATTTATGATATTGATATGATTACTATATTATTTAGAGGACATAGAAAAAATATTATATATGTGTTATCTATGAATAACATTTCTAATGAACATTGCCTTCTTGTATCTTCTAATTATTCTATTTTATAGCATAAACGCTTTGGACATGTTAACTTTAAACATATTTCTAAGATTTCTAAGAATGGTTCTGTAAATGGTTTACCTAAACTTTCTTTTAAAGACAATTTTTGTGATGCATGTAAACAAGGAAAATGCATAAATCTTCTTTCAAATCTAAAAATATAATTTCTACAAGTAGATCATTAGAATTAATTCATATCGATCTTTTTGGTCCTTCTAGAGTAGCATCTTTAAATGGAAGTAGATATGCATTTGTTCTTGTTGATGATTTTTCAAGATTTACATTGGTAATATTTCTTAAACATAAAAATGATGCTTTTAATGAGTTTTCTATATTTTACAAAAGAATTCAAAATAAAAAATCTCTTTCTATTATTTCTATACGTAGTGACCATGGAGGTGAAATTGAAAATGAATTATTTGCAAATTTTTGTGATAAACATGGTATTTCTCATACTTTTTCTTTTCCTCGAGCAGCTCCACAAAATGGAGTTGTAGAAAGGAAAAATAGAACTTTACAAGAATGTGCTAGAACCATGTTATGTGATAGTAATTTACCAAAATATTTTTGGACAAAAGCTGTTTCCACATCATATTATATTCTAAACAGAGTTTTATTAAGACCTATTTTAAAGAAAACATCTTATGAATTATTTTATAATAAAATTCCTAAAGTTTCTTATTTCAAAGTTTTTGGTTGTAAATGTTTTATTTTAAACACAAAGGATAACTTGGATAAATTTGATTCTAAATCTGACGAAGGAATATTTGTTGGATATTCTAACCATAGCAAAGTATATAGAATATATAACAAAAGAATATTAGTCATTGAAGAATCTATGCATGTTTCTTTTGATGAGAATTTTTCAAAACCTATTGTTTTAAACAATGATGATGATTTAGTTGACAATATAAATGATACCCTAATGATAGATGCTTCAAAAGATGATAATTTACAAAAATGATTTACCTAAAGTTTTTACAGAAGTTAAAGATCATCCACATGATTTAATTATTGGTAATATTTTTGATAAAGTAACTACTAGATCTCATTTTAATTTGATTGCTCATACTGCTTTTATTTCAACTATTGAACCTAAAAATATAAAAGAAGTCTTACATGATGAATTTTAGATAATTGCTATGAAAGATGAACTTAACCAATTTACTAGAAATAATGTTTGAGATCTTATACCTAGACCTCAAAATAAATTCATTATTAGAACAAAATGGATATTTAGAAACAAATTAGATGAATTTGATCAAGTTGTTAGAAACAAAGCTAGATTAGTTACACAAGGTTATAATCAAGAAGAAGGTATTGATTATGATGAAACCTATGCACCAGTTGCTCATTTAGAATCGATTAGAATTTTACTTGCATTTGCATATTACTATTTCAAATGGATGTTAAAAGTGCTTTTCTAAATGGTTTTATAAAAGAAGAAGTTTTTGTAGAACAACCTTCCGGTTTTGAACATGAAAATTTTCCAAATCATGTTTTTAAACTTAAGAAAGCTTTATATGGTCTTAAACAAGCACCTCGTGCTTGGTATAATAGATTAAAGAATTTTTTTTTTAACTTCAGGTTTTGAAATTGGAAAGGTTGACTCAATATTATTTATTAAGAAAATAAATAAAGATATATTATTAATTCAAATATATGTTGATGATATTATTTTTGGTTCTACTAACAACAATCATTGTTAAGAGTTTGCTAAGACTATGCAGGATGAATTTGAAATGAGTCACACAGGTGAACTCAATTTCTTTCTTGGACTGCAAATCAAATAATTAAAAGAAGGAATATGCATCAACCAAAACAAGTATACAAAAGATTTACTCTAATGCTTTTGAATGGAAAGTACAACAAGCAAACCGACACCAATGAGTACTACTACATCACTTGACAAAGATAAAAATGGTAAGAATGTTGATCAAAATCTCTATCAAGGTATGATTGGATCACTTCTTTATATTACTACTAGTAGACCCAATATTATGTTTAGTGTATGTTTATGTGCTATATTTCAATCTAATCCTAAAGAATCACACCTTAAAGCCGCGAAAAGAATTTTTAGATATCTTAAAGATACTACAAATTATGGGTTGTTTTATCCAAAGAATAGCACATTTGATTTATTATCTTATAGTGATGCTGATTTTGCTGGATGCAAATCCGATAGAAAAAGTACAAGTGGAACATGTCATTTCTTAGGATATTCTCTTGTATCTTGCTTTTGTAAAAAGTAAAATTCAGTATCATGATCAACGACTGATGCAGAATATATTGCTGCAAGTCTTGCATGTGCTCAACTTTTATGGATGAAACAAACATTATCTGATTATGACATAAATTGTCCCTTATCATCCATAATGTGTGACAATTCAAGTGCAATCAATTTATCTAAAAATCCTATTTAACATTCACGTACAAAACATATTGATATTAGACATTATTTCTTACATGATCATGTGCTTATAAGTGATATTTCATTAGAATTTATACCTACTGATAAACAAATAGCAGATATATTAACAAAACCCTTAAAAGAAGAAATTCATGTTAAATTAAGAAGAGAATTAGGTATATGTTCAATTGAAGATTTAAATTAAAGTTTTAAAACAAATACATATGCATATACATCATTAATAGTCGACTTATTTGACCTATAGTCGACTACATGCACAAGCATTGCATATAGGATATTCTGTAAATTATAGTGTAGTCGACTAATCTGACTTAAAGTCGACTACTTTGAATTAAAATCTAAAAATCAACTTTCTGTCGATTACAGTGTAGTCGACTACTTTCCTTAATAGTCGACTACTTACACAGATTTTACATATTTATAGTTTTCAAACATTTTGAACTTTTACCTACCAAACCCATAACCCAATATCCATTTCCCTTAAGTAAATTTCATCACAACTATTCAACATCTACCTGATCAAATCATAGCCCTTTATCACATTTCATCTTGATCAAATCTTAACCACATATTTGTTTTTCTCATCTAATCATGACCATTCAATTTTTACCTTACAACAAAATCACCCTAACTCCTCTCCCAAACCGATTCATGTCTTTCCCCACTTCAGAACCCACGTTCTTCATTCTAGGGTTTCTTAAAATCAACATCTTTCTCCAAATTTTTTTAAATATTTTCTTGTTTCCAAGCTTTTGTTAGAACTTGTAGTCGACTGCAACATGTTTTAGCCGACTACATCTAGGGTCTCATCTATTGGGTAAGATCTTCAACCAAATTTTTTTTATCTCCAAGTTCCATTTATTGTTGTTATCATGTCTAGGGCTAAGAAATCTAAGCAAGTTCTTTCTAATGTCAATGATGAAATCATCATATTTTTAAAAAGTTCTGATTTACTTGAAGAATTTAACAAAATATCCACATTTGAAGTTCTTCCAAGACGATTTGTGAAATTTAATGATTTTATCCCATGGAATTTTGGATCATACTTTGAAAATATAGGGTTGCTTGAATTATTCTCTGCTGAAAACAGAAAACCCACATATCCATTTCTGGTTCAATTATTCTATTCAAATATAGAACGTGTAGGAACTATAAGTGGAACTAAAAAGCTTAGAACTCTTGTCAAAGGAATAGAAATTGAATTGACTTCTAAGTCAATTGAAAAAAAATTAACATTCCTTTCCGGGGAGTCTCTCTCAGGTCAATCAGAATGAATGATTCAGATTTACTATCCAATCATATTTTTCTTCTTGGTTATAGTAAACTATTGAATAATTCGAATAAGCTTCGTCCAATTCCTCGCTTCATTACCCGAATCTTAGCTTATAGCTTGTTTCCAAAAACTGGGAGTTTCCATTTCATTTCCCTAGATTTAGCAAAAGTATTATATGCTATAATGAGGAATATCCAAGTTAATTGGGCTAAAGTTTATTATGACAATCTTCTGACAATACCAAAAGGATTTCTTCCTTATGGTGCTTTTCTAACAAAAATCTTTGATAAATTTCATGTTGATCTTGAGTCTGAGAATTCTATTGTTCGTTCCATTGAGTTCTTTGACTCTAATGCCCTAACTAGGATGAAATTAACTAATTTTGAAATTCATGATCAAAATCCTCAAGATGAACCTAACCCTCCTCAAGAACAATTTTCACAAGTAATTCCTCAAACCTAAAGTCAAGTAGGCCCTTCTTCCAGCCAACAACCACCACAAATGCATTCAGAACACTCTTTCTTCTCGGATGTACAATATAATACCTTGTCTGCACGCATCCTTGAGTTAGAGACTGGTCAGTGAGCTCTTTATTCCCAGAATAGTTACATCATTAGTAATCAAGAGGAGTTAATGAGGAAATTTGATAACTTTGATATAAAGCTCAATGCATATTTTCAAGGAAATCAACCTCCTTCAGGACCTTCATCTTAGAAGAACATGAATTCATCATTTAGTACTTGAATGAACTTTATGTTTGTTATCAAAACAATTATGTCTTATTTAGGTATGTTTAAGTTTGATTGTCACAAACTATGTCGTAGTTATTTGTTATTTAAGACATATGTAATATGTGTTATGTTGCTACTATGTTATCTTTGATATGTTTTTTATGTGAATGCATTCTATGTTGTTTTTATGATGATTGATTAGTTAATTCATGTGCTATATGTTTTAAATAGATTATGGTGATGAACATTGTAAAACTTTTGGTTTTTATGGTAAGTCTTTGCCTACCTATTTGGATGGGTGAAGTTATGGACTATGTTCATAATCTGGATGATCTGTTTGAAGTATTAGCTCATGTTGAAGAAATTTTGGCATGTTTAGCATAGTAGTCGACTACATTTTTCTTCATTCACGAAAATAGGATACATGAAGAAGTGTGAAACATAGTACGATGGTAACATGCTGTCCAACTTTGTGTCTAGAAATGCAGTTGATGAGGAACATACGATGATTAGTGCCAGAAGGCAGATGGCAATGAATAAGACCAGATAATCTGATTTTTTTTGTGTTGAAGCGTCAAAGTTATAAGGTGCAACTTTCACATGTATTTTTAAGAAACTACATACCCCACCTACCATCCCACATTAATTGTATTTTCTTATGTTTGTCATGTTAAAACAAAATATACACATGCCTTACCTGCCTAAATCGATTTGTGGCTAATGTCTATCGTAATCATCAAAAGAAACAAAAATACTTCCACCTCTTAATATATATTTCTCTATGTTAACATCGATAAAAAATATTAGAACATAAAACTATAACCTTCAATTGTCTATAAGTTTGGTGTTTTTGTATAGTGGTAGAGACTTAATAGTATCAGATAAATCCATATTCATGTTTTACTGGCCATGAATTTCTAAATCAGATTGAGAAAGCAATCGCTCTGTGAATCTAAAGCTATTCGCATAGAATGCTATATATTAGCAGGTCTCCTTCAATTCCCTTGGGCTTTGATATTCTAGGGAGGGTTTATTTTATAAGGATATTTTCAACTCACATCTGAAGGTGTTTGGTTTGCAAGGTATTTTCACATGTTCTGAATGTGCAGAGGCAGAAGCTTAGCGATAGGGAAGTTTCTTGCATTTGCCTTATTTATGGAGAAGAAAACTTCAACTACAAGCTATAGGATCTGGCAAAGAGAAGAATTAGCAGATGCGTAGTTATAGCCTTTTACGAGAGAGCAGAGTAGTCAGATAGTTTTTCTAGTGGGATTTTAGATATTATTGAATATCATGTCTCCACTATATTATTTTGATGATAACAATTTATACTATGTGTGTTATACAAATGTACTAACATTTATATGCAGATTTCAACATCAAATATGAACAAGTGCAAGATGAGTTCAAGGCATTATGAAGTAAAGAAGTTAAGGAACTTATACATAAATGTATGTTTTTTTTACATTTTCTTTACTTAGAATTATTGTACAAGCCTTGATCACTCATACACACACACACACACATAGAAATTAGAATACACTAACACATGCTTATTGTGTTGGTTAACTCTAGAAATCCCCTATGTTAAGGATTAGAATTTATAGTTAATAATTGAGTCTCAAAAAATTGAATTCATATCATTTTTATCCCTTATTAGTCGACTAATTAGAATATTAGTCGACTACTCAAGCCTATGACTGAAATATAAATTTTTGTCAATTTACAGTATAGTAGACTAATCTACTTTATAGTCGACTACTAGAGGCAAAAACAATTTCTTCAATTTCTGTAAAGTTTCTGTTATTTTATAGTGTAGTCGACTAATCGACTTTATAGTCGACTACTGAAGACAAAATCTGTTTTTTCAAGTTTCTGTCAAATTTGTGTCTAATTATAGTATAGTCGACTAATTACCATTATAGTCGACTACTAAGATATTTTCTGACTTCACCGAGTCTATTTAAACTCAGTGTAGTCGACTACTTTGTCCTGTAGTCGACTACAGATACAGTTTTTTCAGAATTCAAAGTTTAAATTAGTAGCATTTTATAGTCATTTTTAAACATTTTTAAAGTTTAAAAATTTGTCTTTTCAAGGGCTATATAAAGGTTATTTGTTCAGAAAAATGCATGATGAACACATACCCATAAGCTTTGATCTTTGTGCATTTTTTAAGTTTCAAAAATTCAGATTTTGTTGAAAAGATTGTTTCAGAAATTGCCTTTGATCCTCATTCAAATTACATGTTATTTAGGCAATTTCCAGAGGTTAAAATTATTCCTAAGCCACAGCTACACAACACTACAAATCAAGGCTTATAGGAATTGAGTTGTTTGATTCAAAGAAAGTTCTCTCGGTTTGAGAGAGGTTGATGTCTTGGTCTAGAGATTAGTGTGAAATTGGCAAGGTGTTGTGTTGCAATTTGCAGGAACTTGCAAATTGGTCAGGTTTGATTTTAATTTTGTACTTGGTTCAAAATTATAGTGGAAATCTCAAGTGGAATTTGCTTAGGGACTGGATGTACACCAGATTGGTGGAACTAGTATAAAATCTCTTGTTTATGATTGTGATTCTCTGAGATTGTTATCATTCTTTATTGCAATTTATTATCTACTTTGCATAAATTTAAAAGAACACTATTCACCACCCTCTAGTGTTCTAGTGTATCTATTTCAGATCCTACAGATATGACACTCATTTAGTCTCCAGTACAGCTACATCCTACTGTTTGCGTTAGGAACAAGTTTTGTTGTAGAATACATTATAATTGTTTATCGATTACAATGAATACAAAAGAGTGAGCTTCGTACTTTGTAAAACTACTCTTTACAACAAAAATCAAATTACAAGCTCCTTAGAAACAAACGCAAGATCGTTGTTTGGATCACTGTTTGCGTGGGATCTTTGCCTGTGTCGAGGGTGTGTTAGCCCGTAGACCACCGACTCACAGATTCTTATTGAATCGTGAAGGCTTTTGGCTATTCTTCTTCGTTTATCGAAGTAAGAATCTTTAAGCGAATATCTAATCGATATAAGATGTTCACTCTTCCAAAGATCAAATCAGAGCTTAGATCTTTAGGAATCGCCAAAAGCTTCTTGAAAGTGTTTATGAAGAATAAAGACTCTCTCTCTTGCTCTAATCTGCCCTCCCCCCTGGATTTGTGTCTAGAAAGGTATTTATAGGGATAGGGGTGCGCAATCGTGGAAATTGAGGCAAAATAACTGACCAAGTATGTATCCTTTGGGCGCGTCAGTCTTCACTACCGCGGCTATTAGCGCGTCAGTGTGGGCTGGCGCGGCTAAAGAGGCAGTTCCAGCCACGTTCCATCATGATCTTAATTGTTCTCCTACGTCTTTAGGCCCACGAAACACCACTTTTCTCGGTCTATAACCACCCCCCACGTTAGCACACGTTCTCTTTCTGATATGCCGCCACGTGGACTCTCAGAAGATGTTAAAAACCATCAGCAAACATTAAGAAAACGACTCATAATACGCACGTCACACAACACTATCGCGCCTACGCGCGTCAGGGTTCACTCCGCACATATGCGCGTTAGTGGTGACTGCCGTGTCTATGCGCATCAGTGGTGACTGCCGCGCCTACGCGCGTTAGTGGTGACTGCCACGCCTACGTGTGTCAGTGGTGACTGCCGCGCCTATACGCGTCGGTATACCTTGTTCCATTAACTTGTTTCTTAGCTTCTTTTGGCTTTGGATAATCCCTTCAGCCTTTAGAAGATAGCACTCATTGTCTTGAGCTGTATTTGGATATCTATAAGCATTTTTAGACGCCTACAGATACCTCCTCCAAAATATCTCAGACTCATTCTTTTATAGAGGAGTCTGGGACACTTTGGATAAGATAGGTCTTACTTGCAATCCCTTTAGCACTTAGTTGAGGAGATCATGTAGAAAGACCTATAAGCGGCTTCAACTCTTGATTTCTTCATCTTTTAGTCTACTCAGTGCTTTGTAGAATAGCTAAAATTCTTCCGGTAATACGTTTATCGCTTGACCATTGTCAAAATCTTAAACTAAAGCTGGTGCTGGAGAATGGAGGAATAGTTTATACTCATATACCTTATTAGAGTGTTCAGGAATCAGTTTAACCTCGTGTACCCGTTAGGAGGTTCAAGGAGATGCAGTTTATACTCATATACTCATCGGAGTTTTTGGAAAATAGTTTAACCTCGTATACCCATTGGGAGGTTCAGGTTATTCTTAAGAATATTCTGAGTGATATTCTCCAGAAACTTCCTGTCGAAGGTAGGAAAACAGTTTAGACTCGTATACCTATTGGAGTATCCTGGTCTCTTTTTTTTGGTAGAGATGAACCCGATGATTGAGAGGAAGAATTTTATATTCTATCTCCCGGTCTCTTGTTTGTTGGTAGAGATAAACCCAAAATCGGAAAGGAAGAATTTTATATTCTATCTCCCGTTGCAAAAGAAACTCAAAGTGGGATCTCCACATTATGAATCTGAAAAGGTGAAACTAAGAGTGGGATCTCCACTCCGAGAATCAAGAGGATTTAGATAACCCTAACTGTTTAAATGTTTGATTATCCAATCTAAAAGAAGATTTCTCGTTTATCGAGATGGAATTTCAAATTTGGTCTTAACTGTTTAAAGGTTTGACCAAATGGAGGTTGTGTGGAAACCTTTCATTTATCGAGAGGTGATTCTGATTTTGGTCCTAACTGTTTAAAGGTTTGACCGAGTGGGAGTTTAAGACGATCCTAACTATTAAAAGGTTTGATCGTTCAATTTGTTGATCTCTCGTTCATGGAAGGAATCGAGCGGAGATTTTGGTTTTGGTCCTAATTGTTCAAAGGTTTGACAAAATGGGAGTTTGAGATGATCCTAACTGTTAAAAGGTTTAATCGTTCAATTTGTGGACCTCTCGTTCATGGAAGAAATCGAGAGGGGATTTTGGCTTTGATCCCAACTGTTTAAAGGTTTGACCAAATGGGGGTTTGAGACGATCCTAACTGTTTAAAGGTTTGATCGTTCAATTTGTAGACCTCTCGTTCATGGAATGAATCGAGAGAGGATTTTGGCTTTGGTCCTAACTGTTTAAAGGTTTGACCAAATAGGAGTTTGAGAAGATCCTAACTGTTTAAAAGGTTTGATCGTTCAATTTGTAGACCTCTCGTTCATGGAAGGAATCGAGAGGGGATTTTTGCTTTGGTCCTAACTGTTCAAAGGTTTGACCAAATGGGGGTTTGAGACGATCCTAACTGTTTAAAGGTTTGATCGTTCAATTTGTGGACCTCTCGTTCATGGAAGGAATCGAGAGATGATTTTAGGAATAAGGTACAAATAACAGTGAGAGTGTTGCCTTGTACAAATCATTCGGTGGTGGTTTTCGGTGTCAAGTGGCTAGGATTTGGCTTGAAAGGGTTTGATAATCGCTATGGATCAGCAAATTAAAATTTTGGAAGTCGTGTCAGGACTTCAACAGTAGGAGTGTTAAAGGCTTATGCACAGTGGGAGTTTTTAATCATCTTGAAAATGATTAAAAAGG
This sequence comes from Asparagus kiusianus, assembly GCA_022839385.1. Taxonomy (NCBI): domain Eukaryota; kingdom Viridiplantae; phylum Streptophyta; class Magnoliopsida; order Asparagales; family Asparagaceae; genus Asparagus; species Asparagus kiusianus. The sequence continues at coordinate 84,024 of BQKN01000620.1, forward strand.
CATAGTGGGAGGTTCTTAATCATGATTAAGAATAAATTATTCTGATGATTGGTTTTCGTTTTGAATAACTAATTGGTTTTGGGTTATATTTAAAAATACCATGTGTAATATTCTCTAGGAACTTCCCATTGGAATGATTTAAGGTATTCCACCTCCAGCTCTTTGGCAAATCTAAATCCAATTATATTCGGCCACATTGTTGGATTATCCTTAAGAATATTAAGAGTAATATTCTCCAGGAACTTCCCGTTATTGAAAATAAAGGAAGTAGTTTAACCTCGTATACCCGTCGGAGGAAGAGGAGAAACAGTTTATACTCATATACTCGTTGAAGTTATATGAAGAAGCAGTTTATACTCGTATACTCATTGGAGTCAGGGAAAACAGTTTATACTCGTGTACCCAATGGAGTATGAGTCATCTTTATTTGGCTTGTTTCGCCATTATGACGTCGGAGTCAATTAAGGATTGGATTTTGTTTTTGAGTCTAAAGCAAATCCTAGTAGGATGAAGAACCCTTCTGTGGTATGCACAGTAGTTTAGATCTGTAGTCCTTTTAGCTCCCTCCTGGTCTTTAATAGGTGGTAGCTCGATCTTGTCATTGACGAGGAGGTATTTCAAGATGGTTGGAGCTTCATCATCTTCGAAAGAATACTCCTTTTGGAACTTCGGATCGAGTGTCGCGTTCACAGCGATTGCAAATATCGTCGGTTGGCTTCTCTCAACTTTCTTTTTTTAAGAAAGTGTTCAGCTTGTTCACCGCGCATTTTCAAATCTTTCCACGTTTTGGATAGTATGACCCCCAGGGCTTCCAGGACATCGATGAAGAGATTATTATGGCATATTTGCAGGATGAATTCCTCTGTAACAAGATCTCTGCAATTCATTGCCTTATTACGGAAGCGCTTGACGAAATTGTCGACTGATTCTCCGTCTTTTTGCTTCTCATCCAGAAGGGTTCCGATTAACACTTCGGTGTCATCATCGAAGAAATTGTTAAGGAATAAACTTTTCATGTCATCCCAGCAATTGATGCTCTCTAGCTTGAGACGTCGGTACCAATCGAAGGCGGGCCCACGAAGGGTGCCAACGAATGACCGGACCATGAAAGCCTCATTTCCAGAGATCAATCCCAAATGAGACTTAAAATAAATCAACTGCTGAGTAGGCGAGCCCTTCCCGTCAAATGGTGTAAAGTTAATCAGATTGAATTTTATCGGGTACGGTATTGAATCCCATTCTCTTGGATAGGGACACGGAATACCCATCTTCTTTACTTCCTGAGCGGACATCAAAGCATTGACTTTGTTTTTAAGGTCTTGCATTTTCTTGTCCTCATCTTTATCTCTCTTTGAGTGATGTTGAGCATGAATAATTGGGCCATCCCTAGTGTTATTAAGAGATGCAATTGAACTACCCCCAATATCGTTGTTGGGAGGATCTGTTGAACCACTCCCAGCGTTATTGTTATTAGGAGGTGTATCAGCCACAATAACTTCGTTCACTTCTGGATCACTGTCATCTACAACATTCTGAGTGTGGCAGCTGGATTCAGCTCATTGACTGGACTCAGGAGGTTGAGACCGTTGAGCTAGCAATTCTCTCATTTGTTGGATAGCCAAATCCATCTCAGCTTTAATTTCTTCACGTTGCTTGGTTAGAGCTTCTTGAAGCATTTGAGTAAACAGATCAGTAGTGATTTTGAATGATTCTCTGGCTTACCCTGTGCTAGATATTGTATCATCCGAAGCGATCACAAAATAAGTGTCCGAGAGTTCATCCTCCGAGAACATTCCTTCATGCATTATCTTGTAGTACCTACGTCTGATGGCTCTTAACTGGAGTCGAGACATCCGTTGAGCAATTCTTGAATTGACTTTTCCTCCTGGGAAAAAGTCAGGATTTGATTCACTTGAATGCTGTTTAGACTTTCTTTTATCAACCATGTTGATGGTGACTTCAGGGAATTGATCATCTTGGACAGCTGATCTTCTCTTGCGGAAATGTCTTGACTTGGACTCCGACATTTCGGTGAAAAGCCTCTGGAACACCGAGACTCTTTGCGGGATGACTTCTTGTTTGGAGTAGTCACATTCCGATAGTACTGCTCTAATGAGTCGCATACAGAAACAATGAGAGCTCATTTCTCGAACAATCCTCTTTCGAGTTTTGTTCACACCCCCAGCTTGATAGTACAACTCATCGTTATGTTTACCGGAGAATCCTATCGTCTGTTGGTATGACCCCCCAGGTATAACGATGTCTTTTGATGAACATGTCTTCTTCTGAGGATGTAAAGTCTTGTTGGCGTTCTCAGGACAACTTGTTATCGCATTTGAGTGATCCAAGGTCATGTCAGGAGTCGCATGTTTAGAAGCACCCCCTTGCAGGTGCAGAGTCTTAACGGGCTCCTGAGTTTAGTTACGAACTCCCAAATGGGTAAAAATTAGGGTTTTCCCATCATGCAGTTATTTTGACTTGATAGGAGGATACTTACGACCCCCAGTGTAAGAATCTATTTAGGGTTGATTCACCGGACCCAAGTGTTCTTTGACTAGAATTCTACCTCGATCATCAGGTAAAGGACTAAGGCGATCCGCCATTATGATCTTAAATTTTGACAAGTCGGGATTGACCCATGGCTTCACTGGTAACATATCAGAAGTGATTGCAGTAGATGAACCAGGAATGGATGTCGACGGAGTCAAAAGAGTGGTATTGGATGTTTCCTTTTGGCCGCGACAATGGAGACTGTCGCGGTTGAAGAAGGTACCGCGGCAGTGGAGACTGCCGCGGTTGAAAGAGGTGTCGCGGTTGAAAGATGTGCCGCGGCAATGGAGACTGCCGCGGTTGAAGAATGTGTCGTGGCAGTGAAGACTGCCGCGGTTGAAGGATTGATCCTGCTGATTCAATTTTTATGTAAGTTTGGATGTGGGGATCCACACTTGGCTGGTTCTTGGTGATTTTTTAGACATCATTTCCTCCTTCTCTTCTTGTCTTTGTTGCAAAAGAGCACGGGCATGAGCGGCGTTTGCACGACGCTTTTGTATACGTTCTTTGAGAGTTGAACGAGCCCTTTTGATGAGAGTCCATTCCTACGTCATGAGTTGTGCAGAGATATGAGTGGTTTAACGTTGAGGCGACTGAACCACTTAATGTTTTCTCGATTCTAAGTCCGCATAGTAACGAACTCCATCGGTTTGTTTCAAGGCCTTAGCCAATTGATGAGCGTGATGCTGACGTTATCTCTAATGAGCCCTCTTCGTCAGTGTTGGCGAACTTCGACCGAACGACTCCTTAATTAGGGCGGAATCGTCGTGAGCAGAGCTATCGGCTTTGGGGGTCGCCGGGATAATGTTGCGAGGGGAGGCCTTGGTAACGATTGGGTGAGAGTCTTCACCTTGGGCCTTCTTTGGCATGTAAGTCTTCTTCAATGGTGAGATCCTCTTGTACTTGTGAGACAATGAAGATCTTGAAGAGGATGATGAGAGATATTCCTCAAACTTAGTTTGGTCAAACTCGTACTCGACCGTGGATTCAACCGGTATCTTGATCGGCTGCGACACAACGGTCTTGGTAGCGAGACCGTTGGCTCCCACTGTGGTCGCCAGTTTGTTTGCGTCAGGAACAAGTTTTATTGTAGAATCCATTATAACTATTTATCGATTATAATGAATACAAAAGAGTGAGCTTCATAGTTTGTAAAACTACTCTTTATAACAAAAATCAAATTACAAGCTCCTTAGAAACAAACGTAGGATCGTTGTTTGGATCGCTACTTGCGTGGGATCTTTGCCTGTGCCGGGGGTGCGTTAGCCCGTGGACCACCGACTCACATATTCTGATTGAATCGTGAAGGCTTTTGGATATTCTTCTTCGTTTATCGAAGTAAGAATCTTTAAGCGAATATCTTATCGATGTAAGATGTTCACTCTTCCAAAGATCAAGTCAGAGCTTAGATCTTTAGGAATCGCCAAAAGCTTCTTGAAAGTGTTTATGAAGAATGAAGACTCTCTCTTGCTCCAATCTACCCTCCCCCGTGGATTCGTGTTTAGGAAGGTATTTATAGGGATAGGGGTGCACAACCATGGAAATAGAGGTAAAATAACTGACCAAGTATGTATCCTTTGGGCGCGTCAGTCTTCGCTGCCGCAGCTATTAGCGCGTTAGTGTGGGCTGGCGCGGCTAAAGAGACAGTTCCAGCCACGTTCTATCACGTTCTTAACTATTCTCCCACGTCTTTAGGCCCACAAAACACCACTTTTCTCGGTCTATAACCACCCTCCACGTTAGCACACGTTCTCTTTCTGATATGCCGCCACGTGGACTCTCAGAAGATGTTAAAAACAGTCAGCAAACATCGAGAAAATGACCCATAATACGCACGTCACACTACACTGTCACGCCTACACGCGTCAGGGTTCATTGCCATGCATATGCGCGTCAGTGGTGACTGCCGCGCCTACGTGCGTCAGTGGTGACTGCCGCGCCTACGTGCGTCAGTGGTGACTGCCGCGCCTATGCGCGTCAGTGGTGACTATCGCGCCTACGCGCGTCAGTATACCTTACTCCATTAACTTGTTTCTTAGCTTCTTTTGGATTTGGATAATCCCTTCAGCCTTTAGAAGATAGCACTCATTATCTTGAGTTGTATTTGGATATCTATAAGCATTTTTAGACGCCTACACCTACAGACATGGAGTACGTGCAAGAGGATGATGATGTTGATAGTATACCATAGTAGGAAGGTAGTGATCAGGAGCATGAGCAAGAGACTCCTCAGCAAGGGAGCATTACTAGCAGCAGAAGATTGCAGACCCACGAGTTAGGAGATCAGCTAGATAGTTTAGACCATCCTCGAGATATCCTCTCTTAGAGTATTCTTTGTTAGCAGAAGAGGAGGAGTCTGAGAGCTTTCAGGAGGCACAGACTCATAAAGACAAGGATAGATAGTTCCAGGCTATGCAGGAAGAGATAAGGTCTCTTTAAAAGAACGACACTTATGAATTGGAAGAGTTACCGAAGGACAGAAAAACTTTGAAAAACAAATAGGTGTTTCAAGTCGAAGAAGGATGGCTACAAAAAGATTCAAAAATACAAAGCCAGATTAGTAATGAAAGACTTTGCGCGAAACATGGACATTGACTTTGATGATATTTTCTCACCGGCTATGAAGATGACACCTATTAGAATAATGTTAGGATTAGTAGGTAGTTTAGACCTTGACATTTAACAGCTTGGTGTAAAAGATTACATTCATTCATGGTTATTTAAAGGAGGAGGTCTACATAGAGCAGCCGTAGGGTTTTGAAGTGATGGGAAAATTTCACATGTTTTGCAAGTGAAAAGAGCCATCATGATTAGAAGCAAGCACTTAGGCAATAGTACAAGAAATTTTACCCTTTCATGTTGAGTCATGGCTATCAAAGGATAGTTGAAGATTCTTGTGTATATTCTAGGAGATTTTCAAATGCTAGCTTCATTATCCTTCTATTTTATGTGGACGACGTGTTAATTATTAGTCAGAAAAGTTAGATGATTAGTAGATTAATTAAAGAAGGAGTTATTTAAATCCTTTGACATGAATTATATTTCAGTTCGACACATCGGATACTTGGTATATTGATTGCATGTGACTGAAAAGCCAGGAAGTTGTGGTTACCACAAGAAAAATATGTTGAATTTTACTTGATAGATTCAACATAAAAGGTGCCAAGACAGTTAGTACTCCTCTTGCAGGTCACTTGATGCTTACTAAGAAATTATGCCCGACTATTGACAAGGAAAAGAGTGAGCTAGAGAATATTTCTTACTCTTTAGCTACAGAATATTTCTTACTCTTTAGCTATAACTAGAGATAAGGAAAAGAACGAGCTAGAGAATATTTCTTACTCTTTAGCTTTACCGAGTTTGATATATGTCATAGTTTGCGCTGGCCAGATATAGCTCATGCAGATGACATTGTGTGCAAGTTTCTTTCTAATCCAGAAAATGTTTGCAATATGGTAGGGGATCTTTCTTTCTAAGGTGTAAAATGGATCTTGAAATATTTGCAAGGTAGTACCAGATTGTGTTTGAGTTTTCAAGATTCTAAGATAGTACTACAAGGTTTTCTAAATGCTGGTATAGTAGGGGATCTCGATTGCAGGAAGTCTACCATAGGTTGGTTGTTCACTTTTATATCAGGAGCTGTATCTTTGCAGTCCAGCTTGCAGAAGTGTGTTGTTTTTCCTATAATAGAGGCATAATATATTACGGCTGTAGAAGCCAGTAAAGAGATAGTTTAATTGAGAGATTTCTGTATAAGTTAGCCTTACAACAGAATTAGTATCAGATTTTCATTGATACCAGAGTGCTCTGAATTTAAGCAAGAATTCTATATTTTACTCTAAGACGATACACATTGATGTGAGATATCATTGATTCAGAGAAATTATTGAGAATGAGGAGCTGAAACTAGAGAAGATTCATATTGATAAGAATCTAGCATTTTTTTTTATGAAGATTGTTATCAGAGAGAAGATCGAGTCGCATTAGTAATTGGCCGGCATGGACTCTGGGTGAGGAGTCATAGATTGGCATACCTCACTTGTTGGGCTGGAGACAAAGATTGTTGTGAGTCCACCCCAAATTAGGGCCCACATGAGGTCCATGATTGAGTCCTTGTTGAAGAAGGATTTCTAGGGGTCTATATGAAATAGATTAGGACTTGGAGGTTCTAGTGATAATATTCCTTAACAAAGGAATAAGTGTTCACGTAATTGAACACACCCCGTAGTTGATTTTTTTAGAACCCGAGGGCACTGTTCTATTGTGTGTGGATTCCAAGGTAGGGAATTAATGGAATAGGGGAAGAGAAAAAGTTGATTTTTAGATTGCTAAGTTTTCTAATTGCAATGATTCAAACGTACTTTCCTTCATAACGATGACAACGTTGAGAGTATGGTGTTTGTTTTTCTGTGAGTATTAGAGATTTGAGTTGAGATGAGCTTTAGGATTTTAGTGTCCTAGAAGTAACACTGTATTGATTTGAGTTGAGATGAGCTTTAGGATTTTAGTGTCCTAGAAGTAACACTGTATTTTCTCTTGTGATTTAATTCTCAAGTTCAAGTGTAGTTTTAAAGAATTATACTCTTGATTAATAGTGGCTTATTTCTCCTTAAATTGGCTCATGGACGTTTGCATGATTTGACGAATCATGTTAAATATTGTTGTTTTCTTGCATGTGATATTTTCGTTGGTACAGTTATTTATTTCTTGTGTTTAATTCCAAAGATAATCTCCATAAAAATCCTGACAAAATGTTCTAAAAGTAATTCTATATACCCTCTCATAAGTTCTATAAACTTAACTTGGATATAAAATCTAATATTATAAAATATACACTCATTATTGATACGAATAATTAATTACACTGAAAAAGATTAATTACATATAAAAATCATGACTATTTGATTAGGAATTGAAAACAAGGGTGTTAAACTGTAAATATTTCTGATCATAA
>BQKN01000620.1:91537-130873 GCA_022839385.1 Asparagus kiusianus
TTTTATTATAATCAACTTCGTCCATAAGCCATTCATATTTGGACCCCATAAGCCATGTGGATTATATCCACAGGTCCCAAACATGTGCGACCACATTAATTCTTCAACCCCCATTTCATCCGAATTGGGATCCTCTCCTAATGCATAATATTTCCTAATGAGATTTGTGAAGAGTTGGGAGTGGGGCCCACAAGGATGGGTGGGAAAATGAAAAGTCATGATGAAAATGAAAGGCTAGGATCTCCTCATTAGGAGATATTAGGAGATTTTCATTAGGAGAGGATCCAGATTTCATCCTAGCTACTTCCAAAACCAGTGGGGTGCGCTGTCATGGTCCTACAATAATAGACACTTTTATACCAATAACTTGTGCGTCATTCATCAAAGAGTTTTTGGCAGCATGCAATATTTCTCTTCATGCAAAAAGACAAAGGGCACATGACCGAACATGAGGTTATAACCCATCGTTGCTTCACGAAATTTAACCAAGGATTAATTAAAAAGAAAAAAATTCACTTTGGGGAATTTACCACAGAAAAAACACGATGAGCTTGTTTTTCCCACCAAACTTTGGGTACCTTACAAAATCTTCATACACTTTCAAAATTTCCCAACGGAACCCCTGACGATCAACAATCACTTATTCTCTAAGGTACCGTTTGGCAAAGAGTTAAGTGAGGGGTTAAGGAGACTTAACCCCTTCTTAACCTGCCAAACACAACAAATCTATATAAGGGTTAAAGTGAGTTAACCCTCCATAATTTGCCAAACATAAAAAATATAGAAGGGTTAAGTTAACCCCTCTAGAGGGGTTAAAATGAGTTAACCCCTCAAAATGAGGGGTTTACTAATACTCCTATTTAGATGGAATAAAAGTTAACCCTTCTAATTATAAAGAAAATAGTCAAAATCATTGTTATTCCCAAACACTAAAACTGATCATAAGGGCTAAAATAAAACTTATTTAACGGGTTAATAATTTAGTCATTCGGATTATCAAATGGGCTAAGTACATTAATCCTTCTCTTTAACCCCTCTTCATTAACCCTTTGCCAAACGGGGCCTAAATAATCAAAATAATGGATGCAACCCCCATTAAAACCGTCTACATGAATATAGATATCCAAAACAGATCACCTATTAAGCCACAAAACTAGACAGTGGGGTTCGTGAGTAAAATTTTTGCTGAAATATTTGGTATCAAATGTAATTTTTTTTTGAGGCTATCAGACTCCTAAATAGGTGAAACTTGGGGGTGCCAAAGTGCAATTATACCAATAATTTATGAATTATTTTTCAATCTTATTTCCGTGATGCAGGCCAAAGAGAGAGTTCCTTTCAAAGAAAGTAGTAGTCTGTCCTTCCAAGAGAAAGTGGGACAAAAAGAAAGAAAAAAAAAATTCCAGCTAAACGAAGAAATACTTGCCGACACATATAAACAAGAGCTAAAATATCAAATTGGTATTTTTTTCAACTCTCCTTAACCGATTTGATTTTGATAGTTTCTCCCGCAACCGTTTGACATTAAAAGTACGCTAAATGTGCAATTAAATATTTTTTGGTCGCAAGCAAAAAAATGAGTGGGAAATTTACGTGACCTCGCATGACTAATTTCAGGGTTATTAGAATGCTAAGGTGTTTGTTTAACTGATGTGGTTGGATTTAGATTATGTGGCACATATAAAATTATAGATTTCTTGACTTATCATGAGGTTTTGAATATGTAGATGGTTAGTAGAATGATTATTAGTATATAATTTAATGAAAACATAGTTTTTTAGTGTAAATGTGTTTGAAATTGATACATTTTTTTCCTAAATTGACATTAGTGACAAAGAAAAATGTCTAATTGCAGAATAAGTAGACTTTTAATATCGAAAAATCGTCAAAGAAACTTCAATACCAAACTTGTTAAGAGGAGTTAACAAAAATACCCATTTTTTAATTTAGCCCACAAATCAGCATTGAAGTCCTACGATATTAGCCACTATATTGCGTATTGGTGCGTGGTCAGTTTGTAGTAAATTCTAAGATATTTTCTGAATATTATACTGTAAATGTGTTTGAAGTACCACAATGTGCAACATTTTTCTTCATTCACGAAAATAGCGATACATGGCCAGGAAAGCGTGAAACATAGTACGATGGTAACGTGCTCTTGATCTTTGTGGCTAGAAATGCAGCTGATGAGGAAACCAGATGGCAATGAATAAAGACAAGATGATCTGAGCTTTTTTGTTTTGAAATGTCAAAGTTATTAGGTGCAACTTTCACATGTATTTTTAAGAAACTACATACCCCACCGTCCCACATCAATTGTTTTATTCTTATTTCTATCATGTTAAAACAAAATGTATACAGGCCTTACCTGCGTAAATTCATATGTGGCTGAGGTCTGTCTTAATTATCAAAAGAAACAAAAATACTTCCACCTCTTATTGTATCTTTCTCTATGTTAACTTCGATAAAAATATTAGAATATAAAACTATAACTTTCAATTATTTATAAGTTTGGTGTTTTTGTTTGGTAGCATAGACTTTATAGTATCAGAAAAATCCTTACTCATATTTTGCTGGCCACGAGTCTCTAAATCAGATTAAGAAAACAATATCGCTCCGTGAAGCTAGATTCTATCTATGAAATAATATTTAACTTGCGGGGACATATGTTAGAATATAAGACTAGCCCTCAACTCACAACTTCAGAGTTGTTTAGATGAGAGAAAACACTTTATAGTATAAGATAAATCCTTACTCATATTTTACTGGCCACAGGTTTCTAAATCAGATTAAGAAAACAATATCGCTCCGTGAAGTTAGATTTCTATATATGAAAGAATATTTAACTTGCGGGGACATATGTTAGAATATAAGACTAGCCCTCAACCGTCACAACTTCAGAGTTGTTTAGATGAGAGAAAACATAGTTGCAAAGGATCCTTCAATCAGATTTATTTTCTTTCTTTAATAACTTGGACTTTCGTTTTACTCTGATGGGCTGCATGCGTGGCCCATTACCTTAATTATCTTCTCGTGTGGCTTGAGTTGGCCACGGACTGATGGCCCACCATTTGGACACTTGTTTTGTTTGTTCATTTTACTTTTTTAATATTTGTTTTGGACCAGCCTGTTGTTTTTACGTGATAATTCTGCCATTCGATATGGTTTGCTGTTTAATCTCCGTTTGAGTCAGTTATTTCAATTCTTTTTGTTTTAATTTTAAACCAGTTTTCTAATCCCATGCAAAGCACTGCTTTAACTTAATCTGTCAATTATCTTTTTCAAAACATATGTAAACGGGTAATCGATTAAATTGGTGAAATCAATACTTACCAAGATTTTATGAGTATTTAAAGTGTAGTAGTCTATATATAAAGAATTTTATAATAGTAGAGTTAATTGTTTGTTGGACAATTTGTAATAAGAAAATAAAAGAATTGAATTTGATTTATTCTCTCTAACTGCTTAGAAAAAGAATGTTTACAACTCTTTCAATCTCGATTACAATTTGAATTCCTGATTACAAAAAAGAAGAGAATTGATGTAAATTCTCTCATTTGTTTAAGTCTGGGTTCTTCACGGTGGCGATGAGATGTCTCCCTCGAACACTCGCGTTGAGTTTGCTTCTCGTTGACGATCGGAACGTCTTGTTTCGCTGGAATGTGGTTGGTTACTCTTGATTGATGTCGAGGATAACTTGCGTAGCAAGTTTGAAAATAACTCTTAACGAGTTTAAGAACTCAGAGCGAGTTTGAACTCTGTAACAGAGTTGATTTGAACCGAAAATCGGTTTTTAAGCCAAGTACCAAGCTCCAAGACCTTTGTTGCCGAAGGACGCTCCAAGATGATCTGCTCAAGAGATTGTCGATCTCTCCTTCTGCAATCTTTTTGATGCAAAAAGTCGATCCCCGAACTCAATTGAGTTTTTGGTATTTATAGGATATTAAGGTGTGTAACCGCCCTCTTAATCTGGTTCTTAATGGGGGCTTAAATGCCCCATTAATCGGGTGTAACAGCTCCTTAAATCGCTCCCCAAATCGTGGGAAAAACGGTTTTAAAACCCTTCAGTTCGTGCTTTGAACGAGTCAAATACCAGTCTGGGCGTTCTGATAATAAACTCTACGTTCTAGACTTGGAACACAGAGCTGAGGACTGCGTTTAGGCTGAAACGCAGTGGTCGCGCTGCTTTTTGAACTGGGAACGCAATAGTGAGCCATGCGTTTTGAGTCTGGAACGCGGCCACGACCCCTATGTTTTGAGTCTAGAACGCGGCCACAAACCCTGTGTTTTGACTCTGGAACGTGGGCATGAGCCCTACGTTTTGACTATGTAACGCGGGCATGATCGCTGCGTTTTGACTCTGGAACGTGGGCATGACCCTTGCGTTTTGACTTTGGAATCCGTTTTGACTCTGGAATGCAGAGGTGAGCCTCAAGCGGGCTTGACGAGCTTCAGGCTAAGTCCAGTGTTCAGGGGAAGTCCAGTCTTGTAGACGGACTTCAGAACATAACTTGTTGCGAAGAATAGGTCATAACTTTCAAACCGTAAATCGGAATTGGACGAATTATATATGAAAATTGACTATTTCGACGAGACGGAGCCAACCAAACCCACTCCATAGGGTTCGGTTTGCTCCTATCTGTTTCACCAAATTCCTTACGGTTTGAGAGATATCTGTGTTTTGATTTGAAGAGACTGTCAATTTGTAGTCTCTTTTTGCTAGAGCGTTGCAAAGATCGTCATATTGTAACATTCGTCTAAGCTCCTTGAAAATATGAGAGTCGTCAGATTATAACTCCCGATGTTGATTGTGAAGCCTTTTAAATTAGAGCTTTCATTGGTTTTTGTGAAGGTCGTCACATTGTAACATTCATCGATATACGTGAAAGTCTTCAAACTGTTATCTTCTGGAAGTTGTCAGATTATTACTTCCATCATCAGTGTTTGATGGGGATCAGCTATCTGTAGTAATTTTTAGACAACCTACAGACCCCCTCCAAAGTTTTTAAAAGTTCACGGTTGACTGGGACAAATTTTCAAAATACTTTGGATCTCAACTCTGATCTTGGAGCTGTTTATTCCTTATCATAAATGAGTTGTTCTCTGCACCAGCTTTGCAAGCATCTTGGTTGAAGAGATTTGCCACGCAGGACCTGTATGAGGATGAGCTTCAAAGAGAAACTGTAGCGACGGTACAAGCTACTCATGAGCAGAAGCTCTCAAACGTCACGTCACGGCTCACATCCATTCAGCTGATGAGCCTGCAAACATGCATAATATTTTTGGCAAACCCTCAGCCTTCAACGGATTTGATAAACCTTTACCGACTACCGTTTAAGTCGAAATAAAGTCCCCCAGACGTGGATTCTGGCGTCTTTTTCGTGACAAAAGACTAATCTGTAACGCGTGTGTTTGTGGTGAAAGTTGATTTTCTTATTGTCAAACTCATTACAACTTCTTCCATTATAATAAGTTCAAAAAGTAAATTAAAAGTTGATCTTTTTATAAGATCTCTTTACACAATAAAAAGAATAAAGATTACAACTTTCTCTTAAAACAAATACAGATGACGTTTATCACCCACTGCTTGTGTGAGATCTTTGTCTGTGCTTGTAGGCATCGAAAATTACCTATAGGTCTCCACGAACGGCTCAACGCTAAAAAAGATGATGAACGTCACTATCCAGTTCACAGAAGCTTGATTGACGTCGACGAACGCTTAAAGTGGATCGACGAACTACGTGAAGTGACGGAGTTTCAGAATAACGAGGATACGAACCGATCGGTAACCCCGCGTCACTTACAAAAAGGCGAAATGCCGCTCGTATTCCGGTTTAATCCATAATGATCTAATCATCGGAGCTTATAAATATCCTCGTTGGCTTTCCAACGTACTTTGAATCACTCAAATCCGAGTTCGGACGAAGAAATTACGGTGGAAACGGACTAGTGTGCGGAAAAAGATGTCTCAGCCTGAGTTAAGACACCCCGAGGTGTCTCGGCACAAGTGAGACACCCCAAGGTGTCTCGGCCTCGCTGAGACACCCTGGGGTGTCTCCAGCCCTAAAAATGGGCCGTTATGCGGTTTTAATCGCCTGAACTTTCTTGGAGCCTATAAATACAGCCCCAGGACCCTCATTTTTTAAGATCTGGAATTTTAGAGAATTGGCGAAGCCCTGCCGGACTGAAGATTGATTGAGTTCTTCAACACAAGAGAGAGAGATTCTTCAGATCTGCATCACCCGTGTCCGTTCCTTAGGATTATCCCATTGCGATAATCTTAAGAAGAGCAATTATGTCGCTGTTGTCGAGATAAGCACTTCTGCTTCTAGATTCCTTTACGAATCGACGGAGTTCTAGATCTGATCTGATTGTCAGGTAGTCCACGGATATCGATGTCCCTGTCACCGGCTAAAGACCCTCACAAGCAAGAAACAACGAACGGGTCTTGTGTTATTTTCGAGAAAGTTGTAACCTTTTATTTTCTTTTGTTGAAAATTTGAATTCTTTGTAAACAATTAATATTATAATGAATTCAGCAATGAAGGTAACTTTCAGCGAAAACAAACTGGCGAACACAGTGAGAGCCAACAGCCTCGCTGTCGAGGCTGTCGTGACACAACCGGCATTCAAGATCCGGGTGAATGAAGAGGTCGAGTATGAATTCGACCAACAAAAGTTTGAAGAGTACCTCTCTTCCTCCTCCTCAAGATCCACCTCTCCAAGTAGGCGCAAGAAGGCCTCCTCTTCCAGAAATACTCGCGGGACATCAGGCTTGAAGATTGAAGATCCCCTCGCCGCAGCTGCACTCACACCTCGCGACGCCCCCGCGACGTCTGAAGAGGTCGAAGCTATAGATCCGGACTTCTCCTCCGCCATGAAGATGATTGATGAAAGCGCTCCAATTTTGTCAAAGAGGGCACGCCAAAGACGACGTCAACGACTTGCGCGACAATTGGCCAAGGCATCAGAGTCGATGGATGGGATCCGCTATAATGAGGATCTGAAATCTAGGCAACGCCGAGAACAACAACGGCGAGCAACCAACCCCTCCTCTAAGACAGAAACGAACGAATGTGTTCACGTCAAGAGGACCCGCTCCACCCTTGAGGAGCGAATCAAAAAGCGTCGTGCATTGCTCGCGCATGCCCGAGTCCTTCTGCAAAAAGCGGAAGAGATGCAGAAAGAAGAGACGGTTAAGAAGCCGCCCAAGCACAAACAGGTATGGGTGCCGAAGGCGAAATCAGTGCATAAGGCAAAAGTGAACGAAGTCACCATCCGGCCTTCGTCAACTTTAGATCCCATTTCCCCTGTCCTCGCACATCCGACGAAGCCGTGTGATAGCGTGGATCCTACCAAATCCAGAGTTCCTTTGAAAGATCGCATCGGTCCTCTACCTGAAGATTGAGGTAAAGCACCCGTGAAGGAGCGATTGGGACCGCTGAAAGGTTCCCAAACAACAATTCAGATTGGGGGGTCATACCAATCCCCCTAAGAATGATAATAAAGGGAAGGCCCCTATTACCAACCACATTGGATTGCGGGTTAAAGTTCAAGAGCCCGTTAGGGTTTCACGCTCACGAAAGCGTAAATCTGAACGAGTGACTCTTGGGGACGCCAATAAAGCGTCATATCCCTAGAGGAAAACATATTTTCTCGATGATGATGGTGTTATACCTAGGAGGTCGTACCAACACCCTATGGGTTGCTCCAGTCATCAAACTGACGAGTTGTACTATACGGCTGGGGGTACGAACAAGTCCCGAAAGAGAAATGTTCGAGACGCGGATTCTCACTGTCCGTGTGCCAATATAATCAAAGCAGTATTATCAGAATGCTGCTGTTCTAAAGCCCCACAAAGAGTTTCGGTGTTTGAGAGAATCTCCACCAGAACGTCCGAAACCAAACCAAGACACTCCCGTAGAAGGAAACCTGCTCTTCAAGAGGATAAATTTCCAGAAGTGTCCGTCAATATGACCGGGAGAGGGAAGTCAACACGACGCTTTAGTCCGGATCAGTTTGCCGCGGTGTCCCAACATATAACTCGATTGCGATCGGGGACCAGTAGACAAAGGGATTATCAAAGAATGCAGAAGGGACTCCCTTCAGATGATGACACCTTGGATGTTTACTCGGATGCTTGCTCAGCGATGGCTTCCGATGACACCGCATCGAGTGCAGGACAACCTTACGAATCACTCATGATTAGCGCCGAGCAGATGGCTAAGATACTTGAGGACGCTTTGACCAAACAGAAGGAAATTTCAAATTTGAAATGGAAATGGCTATGCAGCAAATGAGAGAAATGCATGACCAGCAAATCGTAGCACTGACAACTCATCAAGGAGAATCTAGCCGTCTTAATAATCCTAACCAGGGTGACAACGAACGGGAAGTGGATGAGAATGTTAACATGAACATTCCTCCCGTCAATAACAATACTGGGGGTGGTCCTTCAGATGATAACAATACAAAAGAAGACTACGTTACTTCTCCTCGAAACCACTCGAAGACAGATACAGGTGAAGATAAGAAGATGAGGGATTTGGAGAGCAAAATCAATGCGTTGATGAGTGCTCATGAAGTAAAAAGGTCCGGAATACCATGTCCATACCCAAGGGAGTGGGAATCAATTCCATACCCGGCGAAGTTCAATTTGATCAATTTTACCCCGTTTGATGGAAAGGGTTCCCCTACCCAGCACTTAATATATTTTAAGTCTCACTTAGGAATAATCTCTGAAAATAAACCTCTAATGGTGCGGTCATTCGTTGGCACTCTTCGCGGAGCAGCCTTCAATTGGTATCGCCGTCTTAAACCAGGGAGTATCAGCAGTTGGGATGATATGGAGGACATGTTTTTAACAAACTTCTTCGACTATGATACCGAGATTTAAATTGGTACACTATTCGACGAAAAACAGAAGAACGGAGAGTCGGTCGAAAACTTCGTTAAAAGATTCCGGAACAAAGCAATGAACTGCAGAGATTCGGTCAGTGAAGACTTCATCCTCGAGACTTGTCACAATAATCTTTCATTAGACATCCTCGAAGCTATGGGAATGGCCCCACCAAAGACCTGGAAAGATTTGAAGGTGCGAGGAGAACGAGCCGAACGATTCCTTAAGAGGAAAAAGGCCGAAAGGGGTCAAGCGGTAAATAATCCTCCACAACAGAATTTTTCCCCTGAGGGTAAAGGAAAGGCACAAGCAAATGCAGTGGACGCGAACCAAACATTCGAAGTGCAAGCGCAACTGCAACAGCAGCAGCAGAAAGCGCCTCAGCAGTCACGGTGGTAACAACAGCCTCAGAAACAGAAGGCTTCGGAGCCAAAATTCTCAAAGGTCTACTCGTTCAAAGAAGATGAAGTCCCTGGTATTTTCAAATACCTTATAGAAAATAACAAGATTAAGTTGCCTCCGATTCAGGATTAGGAAGATGCTAAAAAAGTTAATGATCCAAAGTACTGCGCGTTCCATAGAGCGGTGCATCATCCTACCAAGGCATGCTACGCCCTCAAGGACAAGATCCAAGCTTTAATAGATGTCGGAGTCATCACTATGAAGCAACCTAAGGAGAAGAAGGTGGGCGCGAATGCAGTGTCGATCAGTTTCGGATCCATTCCTTTGAACTGGTTTCAGCCTGAGCCAGTAATAAATGCGGCAGTAAAGACCGTGAACGATGATCCTCACAAGCAACGCCAGAAAGGACTTATGCCACACACAGCTCCAAATGGCCAGATTCTTTGGGTTCACCCTGATCTAATTGGAGATGAACAATGGACTGGATCCTCTTCCAAGAAAAAGTCAAAAGGAAAAGGTAAGTCTTGTTGCGGAGCCTCTGCTATTCCAGGAGAAAATAACGACAAAATTCCTGCTTTCCCACTTTCTGAAGATGAACAGGAAGCCTTTGTAATGCGGAGAGGGAATGAATATCATTTCAAGTATCCGGATGTCTCTGAACAGTTAGTTGAACAGGGGGTGACCAAAGCTATTCCTTCTAAGACATTGGCGGAAATGGGGGTGATCGCGACTCCCCCTGCACCTGTAGTTGCGGAGAAAGCCCAACAAAAGCAAAAAGAGAAAGAGCCTCTATACCAGGAAGTCCAAAACCCAAAGCAGTCTCGGTTCAATCTACCGATTGGAAGAGATAAACCGGGGAGCTCGAATACTCCGCATCGCTTCGATATTATGGCACAACTAGCTAATATACCGGCTAGAATAACGTTGTATGAATTGTTGCATCTCTCAAAAGACACGAGGGAGGCGTTACAAGAAGCCTTGAGCAATTTTGAAGCTTTCCTGACTTAGATCAAGCTATCTCACGAGGAACCAGAACCGTCAGTTCAACACTGCAATCTCGCGGCATACTATTTTTCCTGTATTTCCTTCACCAAAGAAGACATGCAGACGAAGAATTCAAAGCATGACCGGCCCTTGTACTTCACCAGGCACATTGGCTCCAGCATTGTCAACCGGATCCAAGTCGATCCGGGTTCCGCTGTCAGCATCATGCCACTTCGATTGATGTATAATCTCGGAATACCGACTAGTAAGCTAGCCTCCACGGGCACTACGATCTACGGATTCAACACCAGTGGGTCCAGACCCTTGGGAAAGATTCGAGTAAAGTTCCAGATCGGGGATTTGAAGTCAGAAGTCACGTGCTACGTGATTGACACAGAAACCTCCTATAACTTACTGTTGGGTCAACCCTGGATCCACGATAATCTTATAGTCCCATCAACTCTTCATCAGTGTCTCAAATACGTGGACACCAATAATAAAGTCAAGACGGTGGTCGCGGATAAGCAACCGTTTAAGGGATTGGAGAACTATTTTACTGATTCCCTTCTATACGGTGCCGAATCCGATACTGAACCATCGGCCCAAGGAACGGACAGTGAAGATGAAGCTGATACCGAAGATGGGTTTGATTATGATGGTGGTTTTGTACTTAATGACATTATACCCATTGTAATCAATCTTGACGATGAAGAATTATCGGAAAGTAGTTGTAACTGGCAACTTGCCGAAGAAATATCAATAAATGAGGATTTAGAGTACTCGTTGTGTCTTGATAATATCACTAAAGAGCTGTATGACAACCCTGACTTGTATATGCCACTTTAATCATTTTGCATGACAAAAAAGCAGGTACAGGATCCATACGGAATGACACTTGTCATCCCTGCAAAGACAGGGGGTGAAAAGGAAGTTATCTACGGTAAAGGAAGAGAATCTCCGATACCAGACCATTTCTTGGAAGAAGAAGACGATGATGATAAACCTGCCCCTCATCTATTTAGATATAACACAAAAGCACGTGGTCTTATGGAGAAGTACGGATATGACTTCACGCTCGGAGAAGGTCTTTGTTTTGGTTGAGGTCCACGAGTTCCACCTCTAATGGCCTATGTACCAAAAGGAAAACCCGACGACTATTATCGCCACAGAAGAGGTTTAGGCTATGTCTCCTCGTCTGATGACAAATGTTACTGGAAAGTCATCGATCAAATTGCTAACAAAGATAAAAATGGGTATTCTTCTAATTCTTCAGCTTGGGATTCTGACGCTAGTCTTGGAGAAATGTTCAAAAAGCTAATGTCGAACATGGCTACGGTCAACCCTGCGATAGTAGAGGGAGACGATCAGATACCAACTTGGGAAGATCCTTGGGTTCATCACCTGAATATGTAGTACGGTGATAGGTTTGAACAAAGAGAACCTCCTACTGAAGATCAAGTAGCCCAAGTGAATATGGGTAACGAAGATAATCCGAAGCCAATATTCATTAGTGATAGCCTCCCGCCGGATGAGAAAGATGAGTTAATCTCTCTTATCAGGGAATACATTGATGTGTTCGCTGGAACTATGAAGATATGCCAGGATGCGATCCAAATGTAGCAGTGCATCGTCTTAATATTAAGCCGGATGTCAAACCTGTCAAACAACAACAAAGACGGTTTCGTCCATAGATGATGGAGGAAATCGAGTCCGAAGTTAAAAAGCTTATTGACTCGGGCTTCATTAGGGAAGAGCAACATCCCGAGTGGCTTGCTAATATTGTCCCGGTCCTTAAGAAGAATGGGAAAATCAGGGTTTGTATCGACTTTAGAGACTTCAATGCTGCTTGCCCAAAAGACGATTTCTCTCTTCCCATCACAGATGTCATCATCGACAATACGTGTGGTTTCGAGAGAATGTCCTTCATGGACGGATTTTCCGGTTATAATCAAATAAAGATACACCCGGATGATGAAAAACATACCATGTTTAGGACACCCCTCGGCGTTTTCTGCTACACGGTCATGCCCTTCGGCTTAAAGAATGCAGGTGCTACATATCAGAGAGCCATGTCAAAGATTTTTTAGGAGCATATCTGAAAGACTGTCGAATGCTACGTGAATGATCTGGTCGTGAAAAGTCGTGACAAGAACGATCACATTAAAGACTTAAAGACCATGTTCGATCTGATGCGGACCCATCAATTGAAAATGAATCCTACCAAGTCTTTCCTTGGAATGTCCAGTGGTAAATTCCTTGGATTCGTCGTCACCACCAAAGGTATTCACATCGACCCTGTTAAAGTAAAGGTAATTAATGAGTTACAACCTCCGAGAAACCTTAAAGAGCTCAGAGGGTTGCAAGGGTGGTTGGCTTATATCCGTCGGTTCATCTCGAACCTCTCAGGAAAATGTCAACCATTCTCCAAACTCACCAAGAAGGGCGTATCGTTCGTGTGGAACGACACTTGTCAAAAAGCGTTCGAGTGTATAAAAGAATATCTCTCAAAACCTCCTGTACTCGTTGCACCGAAATCGGGCAAACCGTTCTTGATTTATGTCAAGGTGACGAGCCACTCATTAAGTGCACTACTTGCACAAGATGATGATAACGGTCATGAACATGCAGTATATTATCTAAGTCAGACCTTGGTAGGTGCTGAATCCTAATATCCCATGATCGAAAGGGAATGCCTCGTATTGGTATTCGCAATTCAAAAGATGCGGCATTACTTGGTTGGACAGACTATTTATGTTATCTCCAAAGTTAACCCAGTCTGAGTGTTCATAACACAGCCAACTTTCATGAATTGGTGGTTAGCAAAATGGGCATTGCTCTTGTCCTAATATGACTTGCATTTTAAACAACAGAAGTCGGTAAAAGGACAGGCCATCTATGACCTCCTGGCAGCTAATCCAACTACGGATACCGCCAAGATATATGACGACCTACCCGATGAAACCCACGAAGTCAACACAACTTCGCACCAACAAGTATGGCTTTTATACTTCGATGGTGCTTCCCGAGCAGCTAATGTAGCAAGTGCTCCTGGATGTTCTAAGATCTCTTCTGGAGTTGGAGTCGTCTTAGTTTCCCCAGGAAAACATGTGATGCCTCGAGCCTACTCGTTGACCGAGCCATGCTCAAATAATGTAGCCGAATATAACGCGCTACTCATAGGGCTCAATTTCGCTAAAGAACTGGGGGTTGAGTACCTCAAAGCTTTCGGTGATTCTCAACTAATAGTTAAGCAAGTTCAAGGGGAGTATGAGGTCCGAAGTTAGGATTTAATACCATATCATAAAATGGCAGTGGAGATGGCAGAATCATTCGAAGGATTCTTCATCGAACACATTCTGCGGTTACAGAACGCTTACGCAGATGCGTTAGCAGCATTAGCCATATCCCTGGCGTAGCCTTCTAAAACAGAACAGTTTGTTACAGTAAGGACTCACCAACTCCTGGTGCCAATCTATGATGAAAATGGAGAGGAAGAGGATGTTAAAGAAGTATACTCAACTCAGGTCGAGTTCGAACCCCGAGATTAGCGTTTTCCCATCATCGATTACGTCTTGCATGGAATTTTACCAAAAGACGTGAAGGAAAGGGATTCAATCCGACGAAGAGCACCGAGGTTCTACTATAATACGGAGAGTCGAACGTTGTACCACAGGGGGTACGATGGTTTGCTATTACGTTGCTTATCGACTAAAGAAGCTGAAGAAGCCCTTAAGAAAACACACGAAGGGGTTTGTGGTGCACACCAACCCGGCCCCAAACTTTATGACCGCATCAGAAGAATGGGATATTTCTGGCCTTCTATGATGAGTGATGCAGTCGCGTATGCCCGAAAGTGTCATGCGTGTCAGATACACGCAAATTATATGCACCAACCTCCAGAGCATCTGCATCCTTCGGTTACATCATGGCTGTTTGAGACCTGGGGAATGGATATTATTAGTCCTATAAATCCCTCGTCAGTCAAAGGTGACCAATTCATCCTTGAAATTACTGACTACTTCTCCAAATGGGCTGAAGCGATTCCACTCAGAGAAGTTAAGACCAGCAACGTCATTGCATTCATCAAACACCATATTATCTATCGACATGGTGTCCTAAGACGAATCATACATGACAACGGTCCTTAATTTGTCAGTAATGCCTTCATTAGATTTTGCGAGAAGTTCAAAATTCAAGATGTCTCATCAACAGCTTATAACCCTACAGCAAACGGATTAGCTGAAGCCTTTAACAAGACTATCATCAAGCTGTTATCAAAACTCATGAAGACTAACAAACGAGATTGGGATGATAAACTCGGTAAAGCCCTGTGGGCTTATCGCACCACAGTTCGTACACCTACTGGCGCAACCCCGTATTCTTTGGTATACGGATATGAAGCCGTCCTTCCATTAGAAACACAAATTCCATCTCTTCGAATCGCTCTGACAACCCAGATAACGACCGAAGAACAACATCAGAAACGCCTCGAAGAACTCGAGATGCTCGACGAAAAGCGCTTAGAAGCTCAACAGCATATTGAGTTCTACCAAGCTAGAATTTCCCGAGCTTTCGACAAAAAGATTCGACATCAGAGTTTTAAAGAAGGGGATTTGGTCTTAACTGAAAGAAGGCCTATGATCCTTAACTCCAAGAAAAAAAGGCAAATTTGAACCCAAATGGGAGGGACCATTCGTAGTAGAGACAGTCTACTCGAGTGGCGCATATCGCCTAGTTACCAAGGAAGGCGATCGGCTTATGATGCCAATAAATGATAAATTCCTGAAAAAATACTATCCTTAGTACCTTCAGGATAACCAATGTATCGGGAAGTTCTCGGAAGAATTCCACGTGTGGTATTCTTAGGGATAACCCAATCACTATAAAAGTGATAATTAAAACATCCACATTTAAACTTTAAATGTCAGAATGTTTCCTTTTATCAAATTCACTAACTCTCATGAGTTATTTTGTTGAGACGAGATTCGATCCTTTTGACAGATTAATCTTTCCTCGTAAAATCCCCCACTGATCAAGTCAATTGACGGTGGGCCCGCCAAAACTTCAGTCTGCCAATTCATGGTAATTTTCAAAGCTTAACGTGTTAAATCTTAATCACTTAACATCGATATCCTCCATCGAGTGGCTAGTACAAACCAGTTTTTCTATTACTACCTGTATTCCGCTCTCTTTGCTTTCAGGTCAAACCTATAAAAGTTAGGACCAAGGCCAAATTCTCCTCTCGATTCCTTCCATGAACGAGAGGTCAGCTTTTAATTCGAGCAATCAAACCTATAAAAGTTAGGATTGTTTCCGATCTCACTTAGTCAAACCTGCAGATAGTTAGGACTAAGACCGAGTCATCCCTTTCGATAAATGAAAGACTGCCATCTTTTCTTTTTCAACCAAACCTATAAAAGTTAGGTTCGAAATTGGACTTTCCCCCACAATAAATGAGGAACTCTTTTTTGGATCAAACAACCAATCCTATAAAAGTTAGGGTCGTTTGAATCTTTTTGATTCTCGGAGTGGAGATCCCACTCTTAGTTTCATCTTTCCGGATTCTGGGGATGGAGATCCCACCTCGAGTTTCCTTTCCAACTGTAGATAGAATATAAAATTCTTACTCTTCAGTGTTAAAAGATAGAATATAAAATTATTCCTCTTTCATTTTGGGTTCGTCTTTACCCTAAACAAGACCTGGGGCCAAGAATATAAAATTCTTCCGCTCCAACTTTGGGTTTGTCTTTGCCTTGAGAAAAGACATAATTCTTAACTTCCAATCCGCGCACTTTATGCACGGGGAATTTTATCTCGACTCCTAAATAAAGATAAGCCTACGCCTAATACACGTTACCGGTTTAGTCTTTTACCGATTGAAAAAGACACCAGAGTTTAAATCTGGGGAATTTTATCTCGACTCCTAAATAGAGATAAGCCTACGCCTAACACGCGTTATCGATTTAGTCTTCACTGATTGAAAAAGACACCAGAGTTTAAATCTGGGGAATTTTATCCCGAATCCTAAGTAGGGATAAGTCAACGCCTAATACGCGTTGCCAAGCGCCATATTCCCGTAAAAAGTGGTGAAGTCTATATATTCAAAATCATAGCATCAAGTCTAAGTGAATTAACACTCTTAGCACAACGTTACATGTGAAACGGGTTTTAATAATTCACATGCTAGCCCGACTCAAACGGCAGTCGATAAAGGCTCATCAAACCCGATGATGGCTGGGTGTTTGCCAAAAACCCTAAGTCTATGTCTAACACACATCGTTGGTTTAGTCTTTCGCCGATTGAAAAAGACACCAGAGTCTAAGTCTGGGGAATTTTATCCTAAAACCTAAGAAGTGATAAGTCATCGCCTAATACGTGTTGCTGGGTACCTTTTCCCATAAGAAACGGTGAAGTCTATGTATTTAAAATCATAGCATCAAGTCTAAGTGAATCAACACTCTTAGCATAACGTTACATGCGGAACGGACTAAAATAATCCGCATACTAGCCCGATTCAAACGGTAATCGGTAAAGGCACATCAAACCCGTTGATGGCTGAGGATTTGCCAAAAATTCTGTAAATATTATGTCCATTAGATTAGCAATCAATAAAGAATTATTATGATAAAAGATGAGTGTATTAAATAAAATACTGGGTCTCTACTAATAGATCAAGTCAAAGCATACAATAAAAAGCTCATTGGCCCGAACGCAGTCGGCGATCAAGAATGTGAAATTCTAACTTAGAAAGTCTATCAGCATAACTCTGCTCAAGCTCAGCCTGCAGATCAACTCGGACAGATTCTTCAGAATTGCTCAAGATCTTCGCGGCTTTATTTTTCAGCTTCATCAATCTCTCCTGTGTAGATCCCAATCTCTCAAGTATCTGTCCGTGAGATTTCTCTAATCCAGCCAGCTCCTCTGCAATGATAGTACCAGACTCCTCGGCATACTTCAAGGCCTTCTTCAACCTGTCCATTTCCTCACGGTTGGAGTCCAAAGAACTGAGTAACTCGGCTCTGTCAGTGTCCTTTCTTGCAAGATTAGCCATCAGCTGTGCAATAGAATTCTCATGTGACTGAAGCTCGCTGCCAATGGAAGATCTCAAATCACGTCATTGTGACAATCTATGCTCCAACTGAGAGGATACGAAAGAAGAATCTCCATTAGCCTTTAGCTCCTCTAACTCTCGGAGTTCAGACTCCAGAACAACAAAGTCGGCAGCAAGAGAGTCAGCTAACTCCGGATATCCTTCTTCTTTGATCATCGACAGGTGGCGAGAAAGAGAGCGTCTGAACTGATCGAAGCAATATCCTTGATGAAGAATCTTCTCGATCATGCCGTTAAAAAATACGATGAAAGAGCTAAGATCCATTCGGAAAATGTCTTTGCTGGGATCGAGATCAGCCAAAAGGGTGAGGACATGCTCATATGGAGATGGTTGAAATCCTGGAAGTAATCATGTGAAAGAGTAAGAGATTTTCGAACATGACGAAAAATTTAAAGCGAATTGCAAGCATACCAATACCAATAGAGGTTCCTACAGACTGAGGTCTGATGATCGGCTCCGTCAGTCTAGTCATAATGGGCCCCAAGATGACGACAGGTGTGGTCGTTGAGGGTACATCAACCTCTCTAGGTAAATCGGTAATGTCTCTCGACTGTGAAGGAGAGACACCACCATTATACACCACCATTATGCAAGCTAGCAGTTCTAGAAACCGTAGTCGCATCAGTCATGACGGCTGGCCCTATGGTTACACTTCTTTATTAGTCAAATGGAAATTTAGATGAATAAGGAGGATCGTGGTGATAGGATTATATGCATACCTGCAGGGCCATCACCCTCAGGCAAACTAGAGATGCCAGGAATCATGACTGAATCAGTTCCAGTGACTGGTCCTGTGATTACAATTCTTTGTTAGTCAAATAAAAAAATTTGACAAAATAAAGAGAATTAGATATATACCTGCAGATGAATCACCCTCAAAGGATGGTCCTGCAGCCCCTCTAGTAGCCTGCTCCGCCAACATGTCAACTAATAGTCTAATGTTGGATCCTGAGAAACTTGGTGCTGAGACATATGCATGTTCCTCAAAACCTATATCACGGAAAGCCTCATCCTCAACTGGTCTCTCAAACATGGCTCCTGCATGAGAATTTAGGTGTTGGATATATACAAAAGATGAGGAAAGAAGGAAGAGCTCAGATGTACCAGCAGTAGTAGCAGAAGATTTTTTTGCCCCGATGTCCGTGCTTGGATTCTTCAAGTTATCTGAAAGAAAGCAAAGCGCGGAAATAATTAAAGGAGAAGTAAATCCTGAATTCCCTAACTCTTTCAATTGCTACTCGAGTAGGGTATCATCGGATTTAGATATACCTGGGCACATAATTGTTGGTTCAACACTATTAACCTGCTCAGCATCCATGTTTGTGTCAACATCCATAGGCTCGTCATGAATGGCATCACATATCTGCTGCACAAAGCTATCCAAATGGCCAGAATCAGGGAATACGGAATCTTGTGGAAGTTCACCTTCGTCATGGTTTCCTGAAATATAGAACATAATTAAGTTCAACGAATCCAAAAGGTGAATCATCTTAAAGCAATAAAGACAATAAGGTATTACCCTCTTCTCCGCCGGCGATGCCTCCTAACTCCACTCCATAGGTGCGCCGACCAATATGTGGTTTATGAGCTGTCTTCTTCCATTTTGGAATACGAACTCTTACAGAACCAACGGGCCGTTCATGCATGAACTTACTACGCATCTCAACCTGTGCGGGAGCTTTGCCGCTAGGTCGAGACCACGCATAGCGAGAAGCGAGCGACTCATGCTCATCAACCATTCTACCTGGGGTGATAAGAGTCATCTTGTTAGGATAAGTGAATAAGACCTTTCGTTCTGTTTTTTGAAAAGCCAATTGAGATTTAGAAAGGATATGACGTTGATGCCAACGAAAGAGGGCTAGATCCATTAATCTTGAAAAGAAAGAGTCGGACAAACCTGTAGAAGGTTCTTCCCCGTTGGTGCCTATGTCCACAAATTCTTTCTCAGAAGTCTCCTCCTCATCATCAGTAGGAAGAAGTTCTTCATCATCCTCTGTCCTATTTCTACTCAAAAGGGAGGGTTTAGCAGGCTTTTTCCCCTGCTTCTTTGAAAGCTCAGCCTTACGAGCAGCCTTGATGGTGATTTGAACCAAGTGCTCACCCTCCAACTCTGAAAGAGTCCTCAGGCCTATAAACTCATTGGCAGAAAGGAACCACTTGCAGCTGAGGAAGGTAAGCAACGGCTTGCGCTTAGATGAAGGAAGAGCGAAGTAGGCTCCAGTACAGCCCACTATAGTCCAAAGCCATGCTCAAACGCCATCAATAAGCCCTCCCTCAGTCCTCAAACCACGGCTTGGATTCCCAACATACAGCTGGTCGTAACCGAACTGGCGAGCAAAGTGACACGGAAGGTAAGGCTCTATATGACAACGGTTCTTCACCCGAAGAACAAGATATCCAACGCGGATGTTCACTAACCAACGGAAACAACCAGCGTCAAGAGAAGTCCGACCAGTCCTGGGTTTCTTCTCATCAATCAACACATCATCGTAACGGCCCGAGAAGCGAGGAAAACACTTGAAGAACTCCCAGCTCTTACGAACTTGAAGCTCTCGCTGTACATCAGTGAACGTCTTCCCGAACCATTTACTCCTTTCCAACAGCTGCACAAAAGGAACGGAGACATCAACAGTACTGGACGCCGACATTAAATCAGGACGATGAAGAACGAGCCACGCCATCAGGTATGTATATGGAAGCTTGACCTTTACAGAAATAAGTTCGGTCGACAGTTTAGAACCCACCTGCGTAAAACCACCGACCAAGTACCTAAGCCCATAATGGATGCCAGCAACCATCGCCGGAAGTAGAGAAAGCTCCCTCCCGTAAGCTAGCTGAACGGCAGGGAAGAGCGCCTCAAGAGGTAAGGCGTCAGAAAACTGATAGGGAACAACGTACTTCTTCAACCAGATAGCAAGATAGCCTGCTAGCAGAGTCTTAGGATGAATGGACTCCTGTGCATGACAAAGGAATGTCCGAAACTTGGTCCCTACAGAAAAAGCTCCCTCAACACTGGCAATAGTGAGAGAGCAAGCCTCGGCCTTCTCCATTAACTCATTAACGGCAGAAGGTGTCAAAACGTCTAACTCACGAACAGTCTCGCTTAAATCACCCTCCAAATGCTGGAATAGATAGACGGCGAACTGCTTCAAACTGATCTGTCTCTTCCTCTTTGCCTGAGTGGTCACTTTGATTAAAGATGTATAATAGTGACACGTAAGATCCCAATGTCGTACATATCGGGCGAATCCTTCTTCATCCACTCCAATTGCATGTTCGAGGGAAAGTACTCCTGGTACAGGCAATCCCTCATCGGAAGGCTAGAAACTTTGTGCATCTCATGCAAAGCTAACCCTAAATCTCCACCGCAAGTCAGAAAGGTGTTACTATCAGGGACATATGTTTCTAATAATGCTAAAAAGTGGCAACAGCTGACCGGGAATCCATACATGGTGGCTCGTATAGGCGCATACAACCCACTGCTTCTCAGATCACCCTCCCAATGTCCCAAGACGTAACTAGTCATACGGGTCCACCATCCCTTGGGTTGTGAGTAAACCCAACCAAAACATCTGAAATCTGGTAGAGGTAACTTCCTCCCAAGCTTAGCCAAACGATTGCTCACAGTAGGAGCAGCTGCTGATACCTCGTCTGGGGATGCGGTATCAAGACCCAGAATCCCTGATCGAAGACCACAAATATAATTATGCCCATCGGAGCCTGGAGTCTTATGGTGGGAGATATATCCGCAATGAACTCGGTCGCCATCATCTGTGAGATTCTAGGACATCCGTCGCTGTACAGCCTGCCCCTCCAAATGAGTAAAGGAATGCTAACGGGGAATGGAAGGAATATAAAGAAGAGCTCCTTCATCATTATTCAACCAATGCTGATCAGCAAAAGTCAACCTAACCGGATCCTCAATGGAATCTCCAAACAGATAACCAGGCCTCTCTAAAGCCTGAGTGGAAATGGAGTCTGCGGTAAAAGGAGCATCAATGATCAACTGGCGTAATGAACGGCATCCCCCGTCTCGTATCAAACGGTAGGACTCATCGGAACGACTTCTATCAAACTGAGGAAGTGGACCAATAGCCTGCCTGTCAGCAATAGAAGAGAAAACCTCCCCACTGCAACCAGTAGTAGCATGAGGGGGAAGACTGTCCGCAGGGAATTCAACTGCAACAAAACAAGGATAGAGTCAGAAAATTATCCATGAATTACACAAGGATTAAATCCATCTCACAAGAGAACGAGATAGGATCTTCCATTGGGCAATTGGCGAGATGATTTTGAGTGTCCTACACTGGAAGAACGGTATGCATCATCACGTAAACAACGTGGTAACATACCCCAACCTACACAGTGTAAGACAACACGAAATCGCCCTAATATGCCGGAAGACTTGAATTGGCCAAGCAAAACAAGTCTGAAACCTCGATCCCCGCGAAGGAGGATGTCGGCTCTTCCCGAACGACCCGTGAAGGGGCCAAACGAGGATATAGTAGAACCGCAAATTTCCTAAAACCTTGATCCCCGCGAAGGAGGATGTCAGTTCTTCCCGAATGACCCGCGAAGGGGCCAGTCGAGGGTATAACAGAACCACGAATTTCCTGAAACCTTGATCCCCGCGAAGGAGGATGTCAGTTCTTCCCGAATGACCCACGAAGGGGCCAGTCGAGGGTATAACAGAACCACGAATTTCCTAAAACCTCGATCCCCGCGAAGGAGGATGTCGGTTCTTCCCGAATGACCCGCGAAAGGATCAATCGGGGATACAGAAAGTACACATGCTCACCCCCGAAAGAGAAAGCCGCGGAGGAGGATGCCACGGGAGCCTCCCTCTCGCTATGCTGTGAAAAGGAGCGACTCCTATGAAATCATGATCGGCGCGGAGACATGGAGAACCTGCAATGAAAATTGACGGGTCAGGTACAATCATAAATCTGAACGCCCGAGAGTTAAAGGGGAAATTAAGAACTTTAACTAAAATTATATAAAATAAATAGGATTTTATAGTTGAAGTCTAATTAAACCTATGAGTTTTGAGCATGCAAACAATGAGCTCTCATTGCGGTGTAAACCCTCATGATAATTTTTTTTTGGTGAAATACCCAAAATACCTCTCGTGTTCAAGGCTAAATTCTAGTCAAGGACACACTCGAGTTGGACCATGATCATCGTGTTTGTTCACCTAACATCCTCGATATATCACCTTTTTGGCTAATTTTACGAATAGATCCTTTTATAAAAATTTGGCCAATTTTGCGAATAAACCCCTCCACAAATTTTGGTTTAGTTTGCACTTACTCTTCTCAAAATTTTGGTCATGGGTTCATGGTCTAAACTTTTAAAATTTCAGCCCCAAAATTTCAGCCCTTTTACAAATAAACCCCTCTACAATATTCGGTTGCTTTTTACAATTAAACCCCTCAACAATGTTGATTCTTTAGCATGAAAACACCCCTCAAAGTTGGGCCATATAAGTGTGGAATTTCAGTCCCAAATTTCAGTCCACTTTTGCACAAAAGTCCTCAAATTTCAGTCCACTTTTGCACAAAAGTCCCTAAATTTCGGCCATATCGCACTTATTGCATAAAACTCCCCAAATTTTGGTCCATACATACAATCCATCATCAAGATCCTATCTTTCTCACAAAACCTAACTCATGAGAACAAAAAGCTATGATCTTGGCATATAAATTCATGTCATACTCTCATTACAAGCATAAAGTTGCAATCTTTCTTAAAAAAGGAGAGAGTTTTGACGGAGAACTTACCCAAATCAAGAAGCCTCTTTTGAGCTTGAAGATGAAGAAAAAAACCTAGCCTTGAGGGGAGGATATTTTCGGCAAAGAGAAGAACACGAAAAATCCAAATTTATGAGAAGGTGGAGAGGTTTTAAAGAGGAGAATTCTAATGGGTTTGGAGTTCTTAAAGGAGGAGAACAATGGTGTTTGGATAAGAGGAGGAAGAAGATAGAGTTTAGGGGGGGGGGGCAAGGACTCTCTTTTGAAAATTTGAAAGAGGGGGAAAGTACATAATACAAAAGAAAACAAAAGAAAGAGAAGAGAGAAACAAGTGTCTCGGTTTTTGAACCGAGATACCCTAGGGTGTCTTGGCCTTGGCCGAGACACCCAAGGGTGTCTCGGCCAAGGTTGAGACACCTACGGGTGTCTCAGCTTAGTTCGAGCCCCCGGATGTTCTTTTCAAATCTGAATTTCACCCATGTTCATCGGTTATTGGATACTTCAATAAAAACCAATACTAGTCAACGTACGACGTTCAAAACCCTGAGGTCAACGTCGGTCAACGTGTAACCCTAGGTCAACGCCGGTCAACGTGTAACCCTAGGTCAATGCCAGTCAACGTGTTTGTGACCAAAAGTCAACGTCGGGCGATTTAAAGTCCTAAGGTCAACGTCGGTCAAAGCGTAACCCTAGGTCAACGCCAGTCAACGCGTTGCGACCAAAAGTCAACGTCGGGCGATTCAAAACCCTAAGGTCAATATCGGTCAACGTGTAACCCCAGGTTAACGCCAGTCAATGCATTGCGACCAAAAGTTAACGTTGGGCGATTCAAAACCCTAAGGTCAATGCCGGTCAACGCGTAACCCCTAGGTCAATGCCAGTCAATGCATTGCGACCAAAAGTCAACGTTGGGTGATTCAAAACCCTAAGGTCAATGCCGATCAACGCGTAATCCTAGGTCAACGCCAGTCAACGCGTTGCAATGAAAAAGTTAACTTACTGCGATCAGAAACCCTAAGTCAGCACGATACAACAGAGGTAGTCAATTCTAAGTCCACTCAATGACACAAGCCAAACTCAACTCATCAGTTTTAGATTCGAGACTCCAACGATGGCCAGACGATAAACGCAGCGCCGGAAGAACTTTAGCTATTCGTCAAAGCATCAAATAGATTGAAAATCAGAGGAGTCAAGAATTGAAGCTAACTATAGGTCCTTTACGCCGACTGAAGGCTAGACCAAGCACATCCAAAGTATTCCAGCCCCTTCTATAAAAGAAACGAGGCTGGAACGCTTTGGAGGGGGTATCTCTAGGCATCGAAAATTGCCTATAGGTCTCCATGAATGGCTCAACGCTAAGAAAAGATGATGAACGTCACTATCCAGTTCACAGAAGCTTGATTAATGTTGACGAATGCTTAAAGTGGATCGATGAACTATGTTAAGTGACGGAGTTTCAGAATAACGAGGATACGAACCGATCGGGAACCCCGCGTCGCTTACAAAAAAGCGAAACACTGCTAGTATTTCGGTTTAATCCATAATGATCTAATCATTGGATCTTATAAATCTCCTCTTTGGCTTTCCAACACACTTTGAATCACTCAAATCCGAGTTCGGATGAAGAAATTACGGTGGAAACGGACTAGTGTACGGAAAAAGGCGTCTCAGCCTGAGTTGAGACACCCCGAGGTGTCTCGGCACAAGCGAGACACCCAAGGGTGTCTCAGCCCAGGCCGAGAGTCTCGGCCTCGCTGAGACACCCTGGGGTGTCTCCAGCCCTAAAAATGGGCCGTTATGCGATTTTAACCGCCTGAACTTCCTTGGAGCCTATAAATACAGCCCCAGGACCCTTATTTTTTCAGATCTGGAATTTTGGAGAATTGGCGAAGCCCTGCCGGACTGAAGATTGATCGAGTTCTTCAACGCAAGAGAGAGAGATTCTTCAGATCTGCATCACCCGTGTCCGTTCCTTAGGATTATCCCGTTGCGATAATCTTAAGAAGAGAAATTATCTCGCTGTTGTCGAGATAAGTGCTTCAGCTTCTAAATTCCTTCATGAATCGACGGAGTTCTAGATCTGATCTGATTGTCAGGTAGTCCACGGATATCGACGTTCCCGTCACCGGCTAAAGACCCACGCAAGCAAGAAACGACGAACGGATCTTGTGTTATTTTCGAGAAAGTTGTAACCTTTTATTTTCTTTTGTTGAAAATTTGAATTCTTTGTAAACAATTAATATTATAACGAATTCAGCAATGAAGGTAACTTTCAGTGAAAACAGTGCTGGGGACGTGTTAGTCTGTGGACCGTCGCGGATCAGATCCGGCTGATAGAAAAGTTATTCAAAACTCTTATTTCATAAAGGAAGTAATCGCAAAAGCGACAATCACGACCAAGTAAGATTGTAGCTCTTCTCGAGATCAAAACTAAGTTTGATCTAGAGGAAAAAAAAGGAAAGAGAGTTTCAAATCTTTCGAAGGCTTCCTCTTTATGATAAAGTTCGCCAAGATCGGCCGACTCTCCCCTGAAATCCGTGGTCTACTGTTCAAAATGACAGCATCTCAGATCCTCTTAAATGAAGACCCTGGGCTTCTATTTATAGGCTTTTGTTGCCGTGTTTTCTGATAAGATCAAGTGTTTTAACATCATCTGCAGTTGATAACCACGTAGGCACACTTAAGGATAGCTTCAGAACAATTAGGGAGATCCTGGGATGAAACAAAACATCGAAACCCGTGTTTTGGAGATTTTTAGGAGTCAGCAGTGCCCGTGGTGGCTTGGAACTATGCGAGACATCATTTGGTGACTCGCACTCATGCAAGCCTCCTGGCCTGGTTTGTTCGTCTTTTTGACATTTTAGCTGCTTGTAGCTCCTTCAGTTCGCTTGTTTTGCGCTTGTTTTTCCTTTACGCGTGTTTCATTGCTTCGTTGACTCGTGTGCTTCCGTGATTTCTTCATGCGTTTCGTTAACTTGGAGGTGGCCGGTGAGCGTGCGGGCTCATTGTCTTGTTCTCAACATTTTGCCACTTCGTTGTGTCGACGATTTGTTACCACGTCGTCGTGAACTGTATTCGGGACCTATAGGTAGTTTTTAACGCCTACATATACCCTCTCCAAAGTGTTTCAGTCTCGTTTCTTTTATAAAAGAGGTTGGGATACCTTGGATATGATACGCTTAGTCTTTAGTCCTTTGATTTCTTCAGCTTTTAGTCTATTTAGTTCTTTGTTGGATAGCTAAAATTTCTACGATTCTGCGTTTATCGTCTGACCGTTATTGAAATTTTAGGTTTGGACCAGCGTGTTGATATCTGAATTGGCTCGTGTTGTTGAATCAATCTTGAGCCATGCCTTGATGAGACTATGGACGCACTGATTGGCATCGAACTCTCGTCGTTGCATATTTGGATGACGTTGATTCGTGTCGATTGGCATCGGCTGACGTTGAATTTCTTCATCACGTGTTAAAATACGGTGGGTCAATTTGTGCTTGCATTCCCTCGGGACCTTTGTGAATTGGTTTAAACTCATATACTCGTTGGGGCCCATGGGTTATCCTTAAGAATACACCATACGGTATTCTCTAGGAACTTCCCGTCGAAGGCATGATACAGTTTAGACCTGTATACCTACTGGAATAAGAATACAGGTGCTTAATACATTGAAAGTTCTCAAAAATAGGCCAAAATGTATGCGAAGTACCCTCGAGGCTCGCCACACATGCGAGCCCGCATTTCGTGGATCGCACATTTGAGAGCCAGCATTTTATGGCTCGCACGCATGCGAGCAAGCATTTCATAGCTCGCACGCTTGCGAGTAAGCATTTCTTAGCTCGCACGCGTGCGAGCCAGCAATTCATGGCTCGCACACGTGCGAGACAGTGTTTGTTGCTTGGTCTGGTTTGATTCAAGGCGGTTCAGGGTTTAGTTTTGGGGGTTTGGTTTTGGGGGTTTAAGAGTTCCAAAACCGATCTCCTCTCACTTCTTCTTCTTCCTCAAGTTGATTCTTCTAAAAAACTCTTCCAAACCCGTGCTCCTCCTCAACTAGGATTCTAAATCTCCTCAAATTCTTCCCCTTTAACTCTTCAAAATTCGGCCAAGCTTCACCTCTCAAGAGCTAGGGTTTTGGTTGTTCTTTAGCTCAGATTTGAGCTCCTCAGTTCAAGCTCCCGCCAATCACGGGTTCTAACTCTTCATTAGGTTCTTCGTGACTACGTTCATCTCCCCTTTGATTTCAGATGAGGCTCTGTTAGTGTGAATTTTGATCTCCCGAAATAGGGATTTTGTTTATATTTATAAGAATAGCTTATTACAAAATAATGAATCAAAGTTACAACAGAAGCGCAGGGAAGGCCCTCCTTATTTAACGTGGGGACTTTGGTAGCTATAGGACACCTCGCTCGGTTCTCGCACTGAGTCTGCTTCCCTTAGACGATTCGACCGAGGTCGCTGGTGAGCTTCAGTATGCAGTAGAAGCTCATATTGATCGGGTTTGAGTTCCCAAGATTATTGGCTATCGAGGTCAAAAGCTGTAAGAGGGTGCTATGATGCAGAGGTTATGCAAGGAGCCTGTCGTCAACCCTATCGAGAGTTGAGAGGCGTGGTTCAGCTAACTGATCAATTAACTATGAGCTAACCAAACTGCTAAACCCCTTCTTCATGGCTAGAAGAAGTTCTTAAATAGAGGAGAGACGGCGTGGCCACTCCTTGAATCATGGGATATGACCATGTACTGTTAGGAGATACCATGATCCTCACTTGTACCTTGAGCGGTCATTTGAGGGACTCGGGACACTGTACTTTTCCCCTTCACGTTGTGGGAAATGGAAAGGCCCATCCCTATACATGGTATAGCGGCTGCCAAGTACTCTGGTGAGTTTGGCGAGCTTGCCGTTTGCAGGCGAGTTCAGCTCTTAACTCGTGCAGGCGAGGTGAGCTTCATGCAGGCCAAACTTAGCGACTGCATGGATTTGACCAACCCCTCGTACTGTGAGCGGCTACTTGATGGGCTCGGAATACTGTGCTCCTTCCCTTCACGTCGTGGGAAGTGGGAAGACCCATCCCTATACGTGGTATAACGGCTGCTGAGTACTCTGGCGAGTTTGGCGAGCTTGCCGTTTGTAGACGAGTTTGGCTCTTGACTTGTGCAGGCGAGGCGAGCTTCATGCAGGCCCACCCGATGTAGGTGAATTTGGTGATCACGTGGCCTTGGCCCGTGCTAGTGAGCCAAGCCCTTGGGTGAACTTGATTTCTAAGCTGTGCGAGTGGCTTGAATATGTAGGCGCATCTCGTGCTTCACCTTCCAAGGTAATTTTTACCGTCTACAAGACCCCCTTCAATGTTTCTAGACCTAAACCAACTCGCGTGTGGTCTGGAACACTTTGAATAAAGAAGTTCCTGATAAGTTAGGATTTTTAGCAAATTCTTAGCTATCAACAGGTTTGATTTACCTTTGCCGATTACCGTTTGAATCGGGCTAGTCATACTATTCCCCTCAGTATGATGAGTTTTTGAGCAGTTCCTCTTAGGCTTAATGCTAAGATTTCTACTCTACCCTTTAGCCATTTCGAGGCATGAGTTTGAGTTAATCGTAACCGTCAGGCCGCGGTTTGGTTATATCGTAACGATTTTTACCAAACAACCGTCATACGTGAGTGCACCCAGAGGGTGCCTCCATGAGCGGCATCGTTCAGCGATTGCGTACGTGAGACCATTCCTTCAATGATTCGAAACTTAGATGAGTCGGACCACTCGAGATTCTCCTTCAGAGGCGAACTAGGCCCAACAAATGAGCTGTTTAGCGAAGCCCATTTGTGCTAGCGAGGCGAACTAAGCATTTTGCAGGCGAATTTTGCTTTACGGACGAGATTTGACAATCTAAAGTGCGAACTCACCATCTGTTCACAGATGAAATTCTTTCTTCAGGCGAAATTCGAATCGGAGGAAGGCGAGTCACGTGTTCGTCAGCAAAGCCTTGCGCTTTGTGCTTTCCGGCTAAGGCCGCGTGGATTCGTCTGGTCACATTAAATGTGATTTAACAAGGCAGCGTCGCTTCTGCGTGCCTCGCTCGATGACGGATCGTGGCCGTACTTTTTGATCCCAACCGTTAGATTCGGCCGTGAATTTCGATGTGGGTTCCGGGTTTTAATTCGTTCGACCCGTTCCTTGTCTCGATGGTTTCCCTGTAACCGCCGAAAAACGAACTGTTGAGGCGATCTGGGCCATTGATTTCAATCGTGGCTACGTTCCTCAACTACCCATGCCTCGCCCCTCGAGAGCGATCTGGGCCATCGATTTCGATCGTGGCCTCGCCTCTCAACTGTAAGCGTTTCGCCTTTAAATAGGCTTCGTCCTCTTCTTTCGTGGATTATTGTGCTCAAGAATTTCTGCTCGCTCAAACCTTTCAAAGAGAAAAGCTCAGGTTCCCTTCCAATCCTTCGATATGGCGCTAAAGTCTAAGAAGTGCGTTTCGAGGAGAAAGGGCCCAGGCACTTCTCCTAGTGACGCTGCGTTGATGAATGGTGCCGAATTTGAGAAGACGAGTACTGCACGTTCATCTTCCTTTGTGGATTTTGCTATCCTCGCAATTTCCCTGATTTGGGTGATTTCCCTCTTTTCATGCGGATTCGGCCTTCGCTAGGCGAATCTAGCTCTTGTCAGACAGCCTTGTCTTTCATCCGACGGATCCCGCCCTCGTCTGGCAGACTTAGTCTCGCCAGTCAAGATCCGTTTGCTGAGATCCACTTGTTTGGAGGGCTACGACGCTTTCTGATTTCAATTGCAAATTCCATTCTGATCTCTTGACTTTGTTTTGCAGCCACATTTTCTGATGAAGCTCGTCCGAAAGGTGTTGCCATTGGTCTTGCCGGCGGCTCGAGCTATGCAGCACCCTCCTGATTCCCTCTTCTTGATCCCGTACCTATCTTTGCTGTTGCCAAGCCGGAGGAGTTGGCTAAGAGAGTGACTAATGGACATCATCTTACACTGCGTGAGTTGATTACTGATGCATCTTGACAGACGTGGCCAGGGCGGAGTTGAAAAAGCCCCAGTTCATGTTTGGTGATGCTATGGCTGATCCTTCGGCTCTATTTCTTGGAGAGAGTAGATGGCTCCGTGTCATGGATGGGGTCCATTACTACCTTCCCAGTATGCCGAGGGGGTTTTCGATCGTCGAGTTGTGATCGCTTGCGGTCCCAAGATCAATGAACTGGGATCTAACTCCTACCCAAGATGGGGTAGTTTGCGGTGTCTTCACAGGGTCATCCGTTGGGTACGGGGTCGACAGCTCTTGTAAGCGCGTGGTCGCCTTGCGTCCTGGTTTGCTGAATAATGAATGGCCTGTGGGGGAGACGACTGTAGTGGCGGAGACCTTCCGTCATCGTTTCTTCCAGGCAGGGGGCAATTCCCTCCGAAGAACTTTAGGGCTCCGGGATGGATTCATTCTGCGCCTGGTAGTGGCACTTGGTGATCTAAGATCACCGAGTATGTCTTGACGGAGAACTCTGACCTTGCGGGCTCCGAGCTATTCATAGCTATCCGAGCCACCCAGCATGGCCTGAAGATTAATACCCCATAGTTCCACAGCATCTTGGAACTCTACTGCCTGGATAGAGGTACGTTCTTTACCCCTAACGGTGAGCTTGGTATAACCCTCCACAAGATGTACGATGTGTCAGGGCTACCATTGGGGAGCTTCCCCTATGAGGAGTACATACTGGGTCAGAACGAGATCGACTATCTTTCGGGTCGGTTTCCCCTGATGGTCGAGACCTTATGGGAGTTGCTCGGCCACTACCACATATGTCTCGACACCTTGGGCACGGTCGACCACAAGGGTAAGAAGAAGAGGGCTCCCGGGATTAGTCACAAGAACTGGGCTGACTACCTATTCCCTAGGAATGATGTCAAGGGGAGGCCCACTCTACCATTGGGTGGGTGTGACCAGGCCGAGGTGGAGAGTCGGATGGCCAAGGGGGAGTCCTCCATAACCCTTGAGCATGATGAGGGTACGTTCCCATTTGGGACGATCTTCCAGTCGTTCCATCACTAGGCAAAGTCTCCCATATCCGCAAAGGCTCTGCTCGCGGGATACCTCATGATGTGGTTGAAGAGGTGTGTGGTTCCTACCCATTCCTTCGAGGCGCTCCTGGTGGAGGTGGTTTACCTTGCTGTACGCTTGGCCTATGGGAGGCCGTACGTGTTGGTGTCGGCAACGATAGCCTATATCCAAAGGGGGCTTCGTACACTGACAAACCAGTTTTGCCGCGTGTCGTATGTTGACGAGGGTGAGGGAGAAGTTCCCAAGACTCCCAAACCGCGAGTGAGTCTGCCATACACATATTTGATGGCATGGTTCGTATATCACTATGAGTGTTTAATGAGTGCTCCAGCAGCTCTACAGGGAGGGAGATCTGTTCTGTTTGTCCAACGTCTGGAAAGATGCTCTTGGAAGTGTAAAGACGTCCCTGACATGAGGAAGACGTTGTCTTATTTTGGTCATTACAACTTCCAGCGATTCTTTCCTTACTTCACCGGTGGCAGCTATGGCGCGTCACTCCAGGACGTGTCGACGGTGGCCCACAACACCGTCCTCTCTTGCGGCACCTTCCGATGGTTAGTTAACATCTGGTCGGGGTATCACATCTTGCGAACTGGCTCCGCGTGTTACCTTGAGCCTTATTTCCCTTGTAGGTTTGCCCGCCAGTTTGGGTATGACCAACTTTATGTCGGGAACGTCAACCCTCATTTTGATTACGAAGGAGGGTTGGTTTATGGTGTGCAAGGGTGGTTCTGGACCTATGCTGGTGGCACCAATGCGCACTTTGAGCTTCCGACCAAGGATCACGACCTTCGCCATTTGCTCCTCTATTGTCGATGGTATAGAGGTGCCAGCGTGAACCCTGAGGGCTTCTAGTTTCAAAGTTCATGTTTGGCAGAGCGCGAACGTCGTCCGAGGATAGCTCCCCACCACTCAAAGCGAAAGGGTCGCCAGATTGTGGAGGAATGGTTCGAGGATGTCCCTGAAGAGGAGGCCGAGGACCTTCACGCTGGCTCGGGAGACTTTGGGGAATCTGTGGCTCGCACTCCATCCCCTCATCCTCAATTGGATCTTATTGACGTGCCGAGAGGATCAGATAAGTCGGCTCGGGGGACAATCATTGGGTAACTAGGGATGCCGCTCTTGGCTCCTAGCAGCTCTCTTCTCTCCAGGCGACAACGGGAAGCCGTGGCCCATAGTTCCAGGGTGGAGGGGGCTAAGAAGGCCCATCACGAGGAGGTGGCTGAGGCTATCGGAGTGACAAGAGGTCAGGATGATGCAGCCCCTGTGCTAATTCCCGGGGTGACTACCCCTACGGCCAGTGGTGTTACGCCTGCTCCGCTTACTGCCTCAGGGACGGTTCCGGCAACTTCGGGGGCGATCCCTTCGTTGTTTGCTGTGGAACAGCAGGTGGTGGTTTCAACGACTCCCACCATTATACCGAGAGGTAATCCTTAGTACCGTACCCTCGGGTGCAAGGTCGAATTAGTGTCATCTGACATTTGCGTTAACTCAATGCATGTACGGTTGAGGAGGTGATCCCCATCCCTTCCGATGAAGAGGGGGGGCAGGAGATGAGGCAGAGCTCGGCGAGTCTGGTAAGAACATGGTCGAACATCATTGATCCATCTCTGCTGAATCGTCTATGGGTCCTTTTCAGACATTACTGCTAATCTCCTTCCTACATTTGCAGCTGCTACGGCCTCAAACGTCACTGGAAAAGAGTATTCTCCCTCTTGGGCTGACCAGTCGACTGAAGAAGATAG
Organism: Asparagus kiusianus; assembly: GCA_022839385.1. Classification (NCBI taxonomy): domain Eukaryota; kingdom Viridiplantae; phylum Streptophyta; class Magnoliopsida; order Asparagales; family Asparagaceae; genus Asparagus; species Asparagus kiusianus. The sequence continues at coordinate 124,488 of BQKN01000620.1, forward strand.
CGAATCCGACGGCGAGGATGATGACTCGCCCCATGAGACGATGTCAAGCGACGATGGACCATCCGACTCTGAAGGGGAAACCCACGCTCCTGATGAAGTGCCGGTTATGATAGGGTCGCCGGCCCAAGGGGCTACTACCCAAGGGGAAGCATCTACCCGTGCGATGGTTGGCTCCTCTCCCTATATCTCGACGACCTTTGAGGCCACGCTCAGATTGGTGGTTGAGGCCCCGATGGTGTCGGTTCGTGCTCTAGCCTCAGCGGTGTCTGTTACTACTCATACTGCTACGACTATCAGTGCTTCAGCCCCGACTTTGGTGACGACATCGGCTGTCGATGAGGCTACCTGTTGGACCCTAGAGGGGGAGTGATTAGGGTCTTAAGGCTATAATTGTGCAATAAAAATAAGGCAAGCAATATACCACTATAATGAACAACAAATATAAAGGAGATAAAGTGAGAAATCGTTATCCAAGTGACACGCGATATGTTAATGAGGTTCGGCCCGCTGACCTATGTCGCCGCTCCCCACTCGAGGAGAATCCACTACATAACCCGATTTGGAAGCTGGAACTTCTTCTACACAACAATCTTCATAAGATCTCACAACTTCACAGTTGATCACCACAAGATCACACTCCCACACAGTTGATCTTACAAAATCAAGCTCTCAACATTAGTAATGGTGTAAAACTATCTCTTTACAATGTCCCTATGGCAAGGAGAAAGATTACACTGAAGCTGGGAAGTGAAACTGAAAACAGAGAAAATCAGGTTTGACAATTTTGGCTCTCAATAAAACAGATCTCTGGTTTTTTAAAAGCTTGAGACACTTGAGGAAGAAGGAGTATAGGGGGTTTAAATAGGAGAAAATATAGCTGTTTAAACCCATACCCTAATGCCCCAAATCCTAGAAAAATCGACGCTGAAATCTGTACCCAAAAAGATCGTTTGAGTAAGCGGCGGTCGACCGTACAATTTTCGCGGTCGACCGCGAGCCAGCTTTAAAACTTAGAAAATTTCCAGAGACTTCTGCGGTCGACCGTGGGAATTTTTGAGCTCATGGTCGACCGTGACGGTCGACCGTGAAAGTTTCTGCTGCCCACTCAGAAAAGAACTCAGACGCGGTCAACCGTAGCGGTCGACCACAAACTGATACACATGCATACACTGTTTTTGACTCTCTTAAAAATCTGTAAAATATTTAATTGACTTCCAAAAATTGTGAAACTTTGTAAAATATTTTTAACACTAAAAACAAATTGTTTGGAAAATAAATTTTGCGGATAGGTCCTCATACTTGTGAAAAAAGATATTTTGTGAAAACGCTCAAAACTATAAGTATGAAAACTTGTGTGTGATATCCCAATAGCTTCAAATAAAATCTAAACTACTTGCCTACATTCTAGCACTAGAGAGAAAATAAAAACTAGCTAATATCCTCACATAGAATATTTGAGTCTTAATATAGCTTGAGTTTGATGAAGCTTCTAATTGCATTTGGTGTTCTTGAATAAATGTTGCTTCATCACTATGCCTCCTCCTTCTTTGGATATCATCATTATAGCGCATATTACATCCAATCCTCCATGTATGGTACTAACATGCTTGATATATATTAACTACATTATCACTCAACAAGCAATTAGTACCGATAATGGTGATTGTAAAACATCATCAAAACAAGAGGGCTAACAATCTCTCCCTTTTTGATGATGACAACCAACCATTATATAGAAGCAAAATAAATATAGCTTATAGATAGTAGCTCCCCCTATCTATGAGCTCCCCCTTATTATATGCACAAATGAGGAGATTTTTCTCCCCCTTTGTCACCATCAAAATGGGGTAAAAAATTTATAAAAAAAATGCATGTGAAATGCAACTAATCAAGCAAGCAAATAGAACTTTCATATAGTGTAACCATTTCTTATGCGACAAAAATCATCTTCACCAAGAGGCTTGGTAAAGATATCCGCTAATTGAGATTTTGTGTCAACAAACACACGGGATACATCTTGTCTCTCTACATGATTGCGTAAGAAATGATGGCGCAAATCAATATGCTTGGTTCTAGAATGCAAACCCGAATTTTTTAAAATATTGATAGCACTAGTGTTATCACAAAAGATTTTTATATTTTAAAAATTCAAATCATAGTTAACTAAGCTTTGTTTCATCCACAAAACTTAGGCACAACATAAGCCGACGACAATGTATTCCGCTTCTGTAGTGGACAGTGCAACACAATTTTATTTCTTGGAAGCCCAAGAAACAAGAGAATTTCCTAAGAATTAGCATGTTCCACTCATACTCTTACGATCTACCTTACATCCGGCAAAGTCGGCATCACAAAAACCATATAAATCAAAAGAGGTGCTCTTTGGATAAAACAAACTAAGATCAATTGTTCCATAAACATATTTAATAATTCTCTTAACGATAATCAAATGAGATGCTTTAGGAGAAGCTTGAAAACGTGCACATACACACACCCTAAACATGATATCGGGTCTACTATCAGTGAGATAAAGAAGACTACCTATCATACCTCGGTATAGTTTTTGGTCCACATCCCCACTACTAACATCCGCATCAAGCTTGACACTAGTACTCATGGGAGTTCGTGCGTGCTTGGAGTTCTCCAAATTGAATTTCTTTACCAATTCTCTAGCATACTTACTTTAAGAAATGAATATCCCATCCTTAGTTTGCTTGACTTGGAGCCCAAGAAAGAATGTGAGCTCTCCCATCATGCTCATCTCAAAATGATCTTGCATAACTTTAGAAAAATCCTTGCAAAGAGATTCATTAGTAGCACCGAAAATAATATCATCAACATATATTTGCACTAAAATAAAATCATTTTTTATTTTTCTCACAAAAAAAGTATTATCAAATTTTCCTTTAGAGAAACCATTTTCAAGAAGAAAATTAGAGAGACGAGCATACCAAGCTCTAGGAGCTTGTTTCAACCCATATAAAGCTTTTTGAACCCAGTAAACATGATTAGGAAAAGCATGATCCATAAAACCTGGGGGTTGCTCAACATATACTTCCTCTTCAATATGACCATTTAAAAAAGCACTTTTAACATCTATTTGAGATAATTTGAATTCTTTAAAGCTTACAAAAGTCAAAAACATCCTAATAGATTCTAACCTTGCAACCGGTGTAAAGGTTTCGTCATAGTCTATGCCCTCCTCTTGATTGTATCATTGGGCAACTAAACAAGCTTTATTTCTAGTAACAATTCCATGTTCATCAAGTTTGTTTCTAAAAACCCATTTTGTTCCAATTATACTAGCATTGTTAGGTCTAGGAACTAGTTTCCAAACATCATTTCTTCGAAAATTGTTTAGTTTATCATGCATAGCTAAAACCCAAAAATTATCATTTAAAGCATCATTAATCTTCTTAGGTTTTAATTGAGATAGAAAAGCAACATTACCACACTCACTCAAAGCCTTTGAGCGAGTAACAACCCCTTGTGAAAGACTCCTAATAATTTGCTTCTTTGGATGATTTGATACAAATTTCCATGCTTTGGAGAGTTCTTCTTGTACATGAGTGTTGGTGCTTTCCACATCATTTTGTGCTTCTATTGAGGGTGTATTATTAAGTTGTAAAAGTTCTAATCCTCCCTCAATATCGTCATCATTTTTCCTAGGCAAAATAACTTGTGAACCAATATTAGTCTCATCAAAAGTAACGTTTATAAATTCTTCAATAACAAGAGTTCGTTTGTTAAAGACCCTATAAGCCTTACTTCATGGTGTATACCCTAAGAAAATGCCAACATCAATTTTGTAATTAAATTTATCATGGATCACTTTTGTATTTAAAATAAAACATTTACAACTAAAGATACGAAAATAACCAATAAATAGAGTTTTTTCATAAAATAGTTCATAAGGAGTTTTCTTAAGCTTTGGTCTAATCAAAACACGATTTAAAATATGACAAGCCGTATTGACGGCTTCCGCCCAAAAATATTTAAGCAAATCAAAGGAGTTTAACATTGTTCGTGTCATCTCTTGTATGGTTCGGTTTTTCTGTTCAACAACACCATTTTTTTGTGGTGTTCTTAGAATGAAAAACACATGAGTTATACCACGATGCGCACAAAAATCATAAAAAGAGATATTTTGAAATTCACCACCATGATCACTTCTTATTTTAACAACTTTGAAATCTTTTTTATTTTTAATTCTCTTAACATGATTTGAAAATTCATCAAAACATTCATCTTTATTAGCAAGAAAGATTGTCCATGTAAAACGAGAAAAATCATCAATGATAACAAAAACATAGTGTTTGTCTCCAAGAGAGGTAACATGCATAGGACCAAATAAATCAAGATAAAGTAATTGCAAATGTTTAGAAGTTGATACCTCATTGATGGATTTGAAGGTAGACTTAGTTTGTTTACCTTTAGCACAATATTCGCATATGGTATCTTTGATGAAATGCAAGATTGGTAATCCTTTAACAAGATTCCTCTTGGACAATTTGGATATTAATTCCATGTTTGCATGTCCAAGCCTTTTATGCCAAATCCAAGGGTTTTCATCAATTGCCGCAAGGCACTTCACTTCTTAATTTACTAATTCATTCATCTCAAAAATGTACAAATTAGATTTTCTATTAGCAATAAAAATAATTTTTCCATTCATACCAATAATGTATTTGTCCGGTTTAAAGAAAATATCAAAAAATTTATCACTCAATTGGCTAATGCTAAGAAGATTATGATTCAAGCCATTAACAAAATAAACATCTTCTATAATGGGAGATGGTGTCTTACAAATACATCCAATACCAATGATTTTACCTTTCTCTCCACCACCGAAGGAGACGCTACCTCCTTCAATCCTTGATAGGGTTGCAAATAGCTCTTTGTTGCCCGTCATATGATGTGAGCAACCACTATCAAGGTACCACATCTCTCTAAGTCGTTACCGTGATGTTCCCTATAAGAGATGAATGTGTAGTAACTTTAGGTACCCAAATCTTGGGTCCTTGGTGGTTAGTAAGCTTGGTACCTTTGGGTACCCATGTCATGCCATAAAAATCATGATTATCTTTGATCCTACAATAAGTAGAAATATGACCACATTTCATGCAATATGTGCACACAAAATTTCTCTTGTGTGTAGGAGTATAAGATCTATGAAATCTATTTCTACCATGGTGATGATAATTAGCATAAGCATGAGAGGGTCTAGTCCTACCACTCTCAATTTCTAGTCATTCAATCTTGGATCTTAATTGTTTGTTTTCAAAATCAAGATCCCTTAGCAATTCATCTTTTAATGAAAGAAAGGTTTGTAGTTGTTCTAGTTTGGCATCATAAGAAGCATGCAACTTTTTAAAGGAAGAAAATTCTTTTGACATCCTTTTAAACTCAACGTTCAATTCTTCTAAAGCCGTAGCTAGATCACATTGCATATAAAAGGATTCAATTTTGGTGTCGGAAACTGCCTCCTTTTCATAAGCCATGAAGCAAATGTTAGGATCATGAAGAGCAAGTTTAGCTCCTTCTTCATTGCTATCAGAATCACTTGGTTCAGATTCTTCCCATCCGGCATACATGGCTTTCTTTTTCTTGTACTTCATGTATTTCTCCTTGAGCTTGGGGCAATCTTTGGCGACATGACCCGGTTCATTGCATTCAAAAGATTTTCCTACACGTGAAGAAAATTTGTTGTTAGATTGGGGTTTAAACCTCTTGTTCATTTTAATGAATCTAGAAATTCTTCTAAAGAGGTGAGCCACTTCTCTAGAAAAATCAACTTCACTCTCCGACGATGATGATGAGGAGTTGTCACTAGCTCCTTTGAGAGCTATAGTCTTCATCTTTGGCGATAGCTCCTCAACTTCCCGTGGGGGCACTTCCTCCTTCTCCTTTCCCTTGAGCTTTTTCTCATGAACCTTAAGCTTGCCGATGAGGCTATCGAGAGCTAGAGTGGTGAGATCATGAGCTTCCTTTATGGCCGTAGCTTTGGGTTCCCATATTAGAGTCAATGAACGAAGGATCTTGTAGTTCGTCTCTTAGATAGTTAATTTCTTGTCAAGACCATGCAATTTATTGATTATGTTAGTGAAGCGAGAAAATATAGCATCAATGGATTCATTAGTAAACATCTTAAATAACTCATATTCAAGCATAAGCCCACTAATTTTGGATTCCTTAACTTGGGGGTTCCTTCATGTGTAATACACAGTTTCACCCATATATCGTATGCGGTTACACACGTGAAAACCCTATTATACTCATTGGGGGAAAGACCGCAAATTAAGGCATTCATGGCCTTTGCATTGAGATTGGCTTGGTGCCTTTCTCCATCGGTCATATTCCCGACTTTGGATTTTTCTACATATTTC
>BQKN01000620.1:131273-148580 GCA_022839385.1 Asparagus kiusianus
TGTTTTGGTTTTATAGTTTTTAAGTTTATACAAAAATAAATTTGTGAAAATATTGAATTATTTCAAGTCTTTTATATGCACATGCGAGTTCATTGATAGATAAATCATCATCGGAATCGGACTCGCTTACCACACTAGGGCTATCACCTAGTGGTGGTGTGCATGATGAGCCTCCACATAAACTTGAAGAGGGATCCACCAAAGCTTGTCGGATTACCTCCAAGTCCCCTTGATTTCTATAAATTTCCATAATGTATAGGCGCTATCAAAAGAATTAAGCTTGTTAGACATTGATGAATCAATTGCATTTAATAAAAATTCTAACACAAGCTTGTTCATAGTAAACATCTTTTTATCATGTTTGCTCCACTTTGACTTCTCCAACGTGGGAACGATATAAGCATAATCAATAACTTCCCACAAATCGATATTTTTAGATAGAACAAATATTTTGAATCTAAAGCATCATTGATCATAGGGGAAAGCATTGAATTTTGGAGCAACACTAGGATCATAGCCTAAACAAGATGCACCATATATATCCATAATTATAAAAAAATGCAAGCAATATAATAATAAAATCACAAAACTAGATTAGCACAAAAATAAGATAACTTGGATCTTTTAACTCAATATGATTAGACCTTAAATCAAAGAGTACCAAGCTCTGATACTAATTGAAAGCACCCTAATGCCACTAGGAAAGAACCCTAAAGGGGGGTGAGTAGGGTTTATGCTAATCTAATCTGATTTAAGGCCAAATAAAAACTAATTAACAAATTATCCTAGCAAATAAGATATGCGATAATTATATGCAAGGATAAGCAATATAAACAAGGGTGAAATAAAAAAATGTAAGCAATATCATGGACAAACTAAATAATGAGATAATGGCGATAGGTCTAGTGTGGTAAGCAAGTCCGATTCCGATGATGATTTATCTATCAATGAACTCCGTGATCATTTGATTGTGTTTGAGTTTGCTTTGGCGTTCATTTATATTTGTGTTGAGTCGTTAGCTTCCAAACTTGATATAGTTGTTAAAAAGAATGCTATGTTGAAAGAAAACAATGAGTTATTAAGTTTGGAAAATAATAACATGTCTTTATCTATTGCTAGCTTAACTCATGAAAGAGATAATACCATATTAGAAGTAGAGAACATAAAAAAATAAAGCTGCTTCTTTTACAAAAAATTATGTATGTTCTACTTCTAATAACAATACTTGTATGCATAATGATGAGTTGAATCATGTTAAGGATCGTATATCATATTTAGATTTAACCCTTAAAACATGTATTGTTAATCATGATAAGCTTATGGACTAGTGTGCAAAGTTCCATGTTAACACTTCCAAATCAAACACTCAATATGCACACATGTATAGCAAGATTTATAAATGCTCTATTTGCGGTCGAAAAGGCCATCTTGTTAAATTTTGCTATGATGCACAAAAACCTATAATAAATAATCATAATTGTGCATCCCATCAAGTTTCATCATCACATTTTGCACATACTCATCATGTTCATCATAAGCATGCTCATGTATTTAAATGTGATTATTGTGGTCGTTTTGGTCATTTGGCTGAATATTGTTTTGATTTTAAAAAAAATCTATCTTACTAAATGTTTATTTTAGACCATAAAAGTTTAAATGTAATGTTTGTGGTAGATTTGGCCTCTTAGAAAAATTTTGTTTTGATTTGAGTAGAGTTTCTTGTTTGCAAAATAGTCTTAAAGAACAATCTATGTTTGCAAATGGTTCCCGTGCACGAGCTAATGGTCCATAAAAACAAATGAATCTCTTTCATTACACATATTGCAATCGGAAGGATCATTTGAGTGATTATTGCTTTGACCGTGTTAGTGCACCATATGTGCCCAAGAGGGTTCATAACCCTAGGGCTTCGAGCTTTATTGATAGGGGTCATATTCCTAAATAATCTGGCACCTAGAATGCTTAGGTGCCAAAATGATTTTTAAACCAGGAATTTGAGTGTTTTTTATTTTCGTTTTTCTTAGTTTTGAAAAATGTGCTTTGAAAATTTTGAATATGAAAATTCTTTTGTTTTCGTGATTATTAGTTTTAATTTTGATGAGAGGTTTATGTTTGAATAACCCTCGGGTTTATTGGGTGTATATTTCCCAAATTATATTTACCGGGTGCTAAAAATATTTATATGGGTTAAAACAAGCTTAAGAGCTTGATATTGTTGACTCTCTTGCATTTTGTCAGAAATTGTGTTTTGATTTGTTGCCTTGAATTCAATATATTTCACTTATATGATGATATTTATGTATTTGTGCTTATGGATCACCTATCCGTGCTTTATAATGTATTATATGAGTGGTTTAGTCAAGTTCTTCAAAGAAAATTTTCTTTATTGATCAAACATCATTTTTGGGCTTAAATCTTGATTTATGATTTTATTGATTAATTTATTTTCATTTGAAAACTTTTTGCATGATTCTCATGTTCTATTTTTTTTGATTGCATAAATCTAATTTTATACATGGTTTTTTATGTTAGTGTAATGAGACACTATCTTCATAATGACATATCTATATGTGTTCTTATTGTCCTCTTGTATGTGAGTAATATTTAGCATATTTTTTATTTATTCTTGCTCACATGTTTGCCTTAGCATTCATTTCATGTATTTTATGAGGCATTTTGATAGGAGGGGCAATCCCTATATTTTTTTTATACTCACTCATGCTAATTTGTAGGTGGAGCTTTCGCTCTCTTAATTCTTGTTGTTTTCCCCCTTTTTTCCCCTTTTTGGTGTTGTCAAAGGGGAGAAATATTGTGAGTATATCGTGTTTTAGTTATATGCATGATAATTATAACTTGTATATTCATTTCATTTCATGCATATATATCTTTTTGTAAATTGTTTGTCATCATCAAAAAGGAGGAGATTGTTGGGTCCTTTTGTTTTGATGATGATTTGCAAATAATTTACAACTAATATTGTTTGTCTAGTATTTGTGTTTTGTATTTATTCTAGGCAAACAATATATTGGAGGATGGATGGAATTGCACATTTATGATCATATCCAATGGAAGTTGGCGAATCAGTAGAGTGAAGTAATGCAATTCAAGTTGAAGATCCAAGTTTAAGCTTCATCCGCAAAGTGTACCAAGAAGAACTTTATTGAAGATCACAAGCTTGGGTATATCTAGTTTTATGTTTTATATTATGTGTGTTAGTACTTTAAGCTCAATTACATACACACACATTTTATTGGTTTATATATATATATATATATATATATAGATGTTTGGTTTTATAGTTTTCAAGTTTATACAAAAATGAATTTGTGAAAATATTGAATTATTTGTTTATGAACTTCATAACAATATTTTATATCAATTCATTAAGTCTATAAAATCATTTTACAAAAGTTTCAATATTGTGTTTATGTCAAATGACAAAAACATGTATGTTTAGTTTTCATGTTTTGGACTATTTTGTAAAATAATGATATTTTAGAAATATAAAGTGCAATTCCAAAAATTCTTTTTGTAACATATTTATTTACATGTTTATAAATACTTCCCAAAGTTTAATAATTTTTGGAATTTATTTGCTATTTTTAAAGGCACTTCGAAAATCAGATTTCTATTTCAAAACAGGCTGATAACCTATTATCAGTCGACTAGTCAGTTGACTGATGAAATTAGTCAACTATGTGTTGACTGAAGAATATGCCTTGAATCAACAAAAAGTTTCTGTTTGGTTTCAGTCGACTGATAAGGTCATTGGTCGACTGACAAGTTTATCAGTCGACTGATGATGTGCTGCTGGCCTATAACGATCAGCTCATCAGTCGACTGATGAACAGTATCTGTCGACTTATGGCCCAACAACTAGTTTTTTCTAGTTTTTTTGTTTTTATTTTTTTGCTGGGTTTTGTTGTTTTCTCTTAGATTTGGGGTTTCCTATAAATACCCCCACATATCCTCAGTTCAAACAAACAAGAGAAAAGTTTTAAAAATAGTTTACAAGTTTTGTTTAAGGGTTTAAGTGTGTTTTTAGAGTTTTGTTTGTGAAGATAATTTCACAAGAGCAAATGGAGATCATCTATTGGTGTTTGAGTAATCACTCTTCTCCCTCTCTCTTGTTATCTATAGAGAAGTTTTCCTAAACTCAATCTAGCTTTACATTTATATTATTTGATTATCATTTTATTATGCTAGTGTTTATATTGAGTTTAGTTGATTTTATTTACTCATTGTTTACACACACAACCATTGAGCTTATTATATTTTCATACATTGTATAATTTGGGTTGTGGGGTTTGTGTGACATTGAGTGTGAACCTACATTGTGTTCTCATCTATTGTAGAGAACAAATTCATATTTGTGAGCTTCATTGTGAGTTGCACATTGTATTACATTTGGACACCAAAAGAAGTGGTTGGTGAGAGACGGGGTCGGTTCTAAGAGGAGTGGGGTCGGTAGTAAAGCCTAGTGAGAGATGGTAATTCCGAACACTTGAGGAATGTAACATAGACTAGGCCAACACTTAGAGGGTGTAAAGTGTAAGTACAAGTGTGTAAGTTGTAAAGTTTTCAGTGAACTAGAAAACCGATTGTTGTAGAGAGCTTAATTGTAAGGATTATAATACACTACTACACCAAGAGGAGTGTGTGGTGAGAGACTGGGTCGTCCCAAGAGGAGTGGGATAGGTGGTAATACCTAGAGAGAGGTTATAATTCATAATACTTGAGGGAGACACGGGCTAGAGATGAACACTTGATGTGGTAGTTAGTGTGGTTACATTGTGAGATTGTGAACGTTGATCGGTGAGCATAGAAAACCGATATTGTGTGGTGTAAACATTTTTGGGTGATCGTTAAAAATCTGATGTGATAGTGAAATTCTCCCTGAGAGTGGGGAGCGAAGACGTAGGACGGAAGGTCCGAACTCCGTGATTATTTGATTGTGTCTGAGTTTGCTTTGTCGTTCATTTATATTTGTGCTCATTGCTCATATGCCATTGTCTCATTATTTAGTTTGTCCACTATATTATTTACATTTGTTTATTTCACCATTGTTTATATTGCTTATCCTTGCATATAATTATTACATATCTTATTTGCTAGGATAATTAGTTTTTATTTGGTATTAAATCAGATTAGATTAGCATAAACCCTATTCACCCCTCTCTAGGGTTCTTTCATAGTGACATTAGGGTGCTTTCAAGGTCGAGGCCAACGTGAAGCCCTTCTGAGTTCAAGTCCTCGTTGAAGTGTTGTATCGGATGGTCAGCATGCCTACTCCGATTGGAGTAACTGCCTTGGCGCTATAAGCTAGCTTGAATAGAGTCTTCCTGGTTGAGTTCTTGTGAGATGTGCGGTATGACCAGAGAATACCAGGAAACTCTTCGACCCAATTTCCTACCGTCACATCCACCTTCTTCTTAAATTCTTGGAGGATGCATTTGTTGGCAGCCTTTACAAGTTCATTAGCTTTAGGGTGGACGACAGAGGAGAACTTGAGGTGAATGTTATACTCCTTGCAAAAGGTACATAAGCCTCCACTATTGAATTGAGTGCTATTGTCAGTCACGAAGGATCGAGGCACACCAAAGGGGCAGACGATGGACTTCCACACAAAATTGACCATGTTACTTTCACCAATTTTGGCCAATGGTTCGGTTTCAATCCATTTAGTGAAGTAGTCGATCACCACCATGAGAAACTTCATCTTCCCTAAAGCTAGGGGGAGAGGACCCAACAAGTCCAGCCCCCATTGAGTGAATGGTATAGGATTGAGGATGGAAGTTAGTTTTTTGGCTGTCGATCGACGGATGGATGAGAAGAACTGGCACTTCTTGCACTAAGCGATAAGTTATATCGACTCAGCTAATATGGTGGGCCAGTAGTACCCTTGGGGAATGACTTTTTGCGTGAGGGTTCGGGCCGCAGGGTGATTTCCACATATGCCCTCATGAATCTTCCTAAGGACATAGCTGTCCTCTGATGGCCAACGACACCACAGATAAGGTCCTACACAGCTTCTTGAATATGACACCTAGTGGAGCTATCCATCAATCATGAGATAACGACAAGAATTCCTATAGAGACGCCTAGCTTCAACAAGATCTTAAGGCAAGATGCCCTGTGTTAGATAGAGATTAATGGGATCTAGCCAATAGGGCGTGATAGATGTCTTGGTTTCCATGATGGTCTGTGGTGACTTGGAGATGCTGGGTTGCTTGAGGGTGTCAGTGTAGTCAAGCCCTGAGCTGATTCTTAAGCTTGTCGACCCGAGCTTAGAGAGAGCATCCGTCCGGGCATTGAGAACACGGGGGACTTAAGCTATCTTTAAGTCTATGAAACCGGTTAATAGCTCCTTAGCAGCTTTGAGGTACAAGGCCATCCTTAGGTCTTTAGCTACATATCGTCCATTCACTTGATCGACAACCAACTACTAGTTAGCCAATATGTAGAGGCATTTTTTCTTTAGTGCTTGTGTCGCTCGAAGGCCAGCAAGAATAGCCTCATATTCGATTTCATTATTTGAGGTTGAGAAATAAAAAGAGATAAAGTGCTCGTGCGTTAACCCGTCAGGGCTTCACAGGACCACTCCCGCATTACTGTCAGCTTCTCCGGAGGACCTGTCGACCTTTAACAATCACCATAAGGCAAACTCAGATGAACCAGGTTTCAGAATGCGACGAATCTATAGAGTAGATTCTTCGACTACTGGAAGTGCTGGAGGCTCTAGCTGAATTTATGTCAAAGGTGCGTCTGGTTTGTTGCATTGCGAGGTTGACTCGATCAGGAAGTCGGCTAGGGCTTGAGCTTTGATAGTCATCCTAGGTTCGAACTACACATCATGTTCACTGAGTTTGACTGCCCAGGCAACCATTCTACCAAAGGTTGTCAGGCTACCCAACACTTTCTTCTGAGGTAGACTCGTCCGCATAATTATGGCATGGGCCTGGAAGTAAGGGCGGAGTCTCCTTATAGTGGTGATGAGGGCGAAGGCAGCATTCTCTATAAGGGGGTAGTTGAGCTCATCTGCTTTAAGGATTCAACTCACATAGTATAAGGACTTTTGAATGTTCTCTTCTCAAACAAGGATGGAGCTGACGGCTTCGGAGGAGACGGCCATGTATAAGTACAATATCCCTCCTCCTATAGGCTAGCTTAGTAGTAGCTTGGTACTCAGGTAGGCCTTGAGATCCTGAAAAGCAACACTGCATTTAGCCATCCAAGTCATGCTCTCCTTCATGTTCTTTCTTTCCCTTAAAGTTTTGAAGAATGGGAGGCTCCTCTCAAAAGATTTGGAGAGGAATCGACCCAGCATCACAATCTTCCCTTTCAGCTTCTGGATATCTTTTAGGTACGTGGCTCGTGTAGTCGCTCTATGACGGCTATCTTCTCAGGGTTGATCTCTATGCCTCTCTAGTTGATCATGAACCCCAAGAACTTTTCTGATTACACACCAAAGGCACACACTTAGTAGGATTGAGCTTCATTTGGTAGCACTAGAGGGTGGAGAAGGTCTCATCTAGGTGTGATATGTGGGCTGACGCTTGCTTTGACTTCACCAGCAAGTCATCCACATAAGCTTCTAGATTGTAGCCTATATAGTGCTTGAAGACCTTGTTGACAAGCCTCTGATATGTAGCCCCACCGTTCTTCAGTCCTAACGGCATCATCTTATAATAATAAGTGCCTTGGATGGTAATGAAGGAGGTCTTCTCCTGATCATGTTCTACCATGAAGATATGATTGTAGCCAGAAAAGGTGTCCATGAAGCTGAGCAGCTCATGTCCGACACTCTCGTCGAATAGCTAATCGATTCAAGGTAGATGGTAGTTTTCCTTGGTACAAACTTTGTTGAGGTCGATGAAGTCCATACACATCCTCCGTTTGTTCAGCGCCTTCTTCACCAACATCACATTAGCTAGCCATTTCGGGTATTGGACTTTCCGGATGAAACTGGCTATGAGGAGCCATTCGACTTTGTCGGTCGCTACCTTCTGGCACTAAGGGCCGAGATGTCTCTTCTTTTGTCATACATGCTTAGTATGCTTGTTAACAGACAACTCATGGCTTATCACCTCAGGGGGGACCCCTGTTATATCTTTCGGTCCTCAGGCGAACACATCAGCGTTTGCCTGTAAGAACTCTGTCAGTGCTCCTCACAGGGGAACCCCCATCTTTTGTCCTTCGCGATCGATTGGCATCTCCTGGAGCTATTCCATTGGTGTCGTCCTCTGTCGCTCTGCCGCTTTCTCCAACTGGAGGTAGGTTTTTTTAATAGGCAAGGTGTCTTGTACACCCTTACCCTTGGTCGAGAGGAGGTAGCAGGACCTAGCTTCTTGCTGGTTGCTCCTACCGACTTCCACTCTATTAGGAGTTGGGAACTTGATCATCTGGTGGTAAGTTGAAGGGATGGCCTGCAAAAGATGGAGGGCGGTTCGGCCTAAGATGACATTGTGAGCCGACTTGAGATCCATCACCAGGAATTGGACTTAGATAATGGATTGCCTAGGATACTCTTCGATTGTCAGGGGGAGAGTGATTATTCCTTCTGCCAAGAGAGAGTGACTGGTGAATCCAATGGGAGGTCCTCTACAGGGGAGCAGCCGAGGCTTGTTGATGCCCATCTAGTTGAAAGTGTTGACATATAAGATATCCACCAGCTCCCTGTGTCGACCATAATTCTCTTCACTTGAAAGCCGTCAATCCCAGCTGTGATGATGATGGGGTCGCCATGAGGTGTCTTGATGCCTTGTAGGTCGGCGTCTCCAAAAGAGATTGGCTCCTCTGCTCTTATCCTGTAGTGCTCTGGTCGACCTACAACGACCATCTGGCAGTGGGTCCACCACTGATTGTGTTGATGAACACCTTATATCTAGACTATAGGGGTCTATTATCCTAAGGCTGTCAAGGACGAAGCGACCGCGAGCAGGATCTCCTATCTGCTTTGACTGGGGGAGCTTCCCTACGATCCCTCTAAGAGATGAGGTTCTTCAAGTACCCTCTCTCGATCAGATCCTCGATATCCCTCTTCAAGATATAATAGTGATTGGTGAGGTGACGTGATCCTTGTGATAGTAGCAATACTACTGAGTATCTCGTTTCCATGGATCCGACCTCATCTGAGTGGCGGGCTCCTTAAGATGCCCTTCCTTTTGGACCATAATAACAGCTCTATCGAGGGAGGTGTTGAAGATAGTGAGAGCAGACTTTGGCACTGGGTTCCTCTGTTGGTCCCTCCCGTCGAACCTATTAGAGTGGGAGTCGACTCTCGAGGAGTCTCTAGCTGACTTGGGTGTTGGTGCCACCACCGGTGTTGTAGCAGGTGCTGGTGGCACGGGTGGTGCTGATGTTGCTGTTAGAATGGTTAGTGCTACTAAAGTCGTGGATGTGGAGGTCTCTGTGGACCTAGCTGCCGCCTTGTAAGCTCGGGCATCTTCCATATCCATATACATGAGCTTTGGCCATCAGCTGCTTATAATTAGAGATTGACTTCTTGGCAAGTGAATCTGCCAATTCATTATTTTGTAAGACGGCCATGAGAGAGGACATAGCGACTTCACTCCCTAGGTCATTGACCTCTAGCCTCTTGGCCTGGAACCTCTTGAAGTAGGCTCGAAGGCTCTCTCTAGGCTCCTACCTCATCTAGATCAGCACATGAGGGGGGAGGGGGCTTCTACTTGGTGTCAGCCAGGAAGTAGTGGATGAATTTCTGGCTGAGTTGTTGGAAGTTGCTGATGGAATTTCTCTCAAGAGTGTTCTACCAGAGCTTAGCACTCCCCACAAAGTGATGGGGAAGCATCAACAAAATAACCGCTTTTGATGCTTGGAGCATGCTCATCACATCATAATAATTCTGAACATGCTCAGAGGGACTCTCATTAGTCTTTGCACTTCTCCATGTGAGGCATCTTAAACTTCTCACATAGGGCATTCATGAGGTCATCGGAGAGGGGGGGTGTTACCCTCGATGGCATCTGCGATCAGTTTACACACCCAATCATATCCAGAGGCCCCTATGGTAGCAGTGGGGGATGGAGAGGCACGATGGTGCTGGAGAGTCTTAGAGACCGCTGCCCTAGCATGTTCCCTAAACCAACACCAGGACTCTTACTGGTGGCTTCAGAATGAGGGAGGAGACGTCGGTGGGGTTCCTCGATGTGGGATGACCTATGTGGTGTCAAAGTAGAGTGCTCGATGTGATCTCTCAACTGCTTGGCAGCAGCATGTGGAGTCCGAGGCGAGACTACTTGCTATGCTTTGGAAGGATGAGTCTCCAACCACTTGTCTCCAGAAGGCGGGGGGAGAGTTGAAGTAGCTTGTTGTGGCTATGGAAGCCGGCTAAGAAGCTCGCTAGTGAAAGCAACAAGTTATTGCTGGAGAGATTGAGAAATCTGTTGAGTTGTTTTTTCAAGCTGAGCTTGAGTAACATAACTCTAATGTGGTTCTACAGGGTGAGACTGCTCAGTCCTATTCACAGAACCATGCATATTTTCTCTAAAAAGAAAGAAGACCCTACGATGGGTGCCAAACTATTAATGTTAATGATTATACAGTCAATTAAAATGGTTGGATAAGGTTGATGAGGGGCTTCTCTCTTCCCTGAATATCAGGTTCTAAGTCAAGTGGCTGAAGCCTGCACAAGTAGAAATTCATAAGAGGATGGAGCTTGGTTCCTCATGGCTCCTTCGACGATCAAGTTAGTTTGTGAGATTGAGTAGGGCAATGAAGAACTGTGAGAGTTATTTTGTGTGCATTATAATTTGCAGATATTGCTAGGCTAAGAAATCAGAAGAAGGCATATGTTAGAATAGTACCTCTCTTTATAGTAGTGTTGAAAGGGTAGAATTATCATTGTGGCCGAGCACATGATGGTGGTGAAGAAGTATGGGCTAGCGGCTGCGTCAGCACTTGCTTTACAAGTGTCAGCTGGCGACTGGAAGAAAGATCACATTAGTATTAAATGAGAAGCGGTTAGAGGCATGGCGGAGCCGATGTGGCTCAGTGAGTCATGAAGACTATCGGGGCTAGAGGCATGATGGTGCCTACCAACCATTAAATGCCACATCGATGTTGTTAGTAGGAGAAGCTCGAGGTTGAAGTCCTTTAGCTTGGCTGAGAAGTAACACTTTTCGAGTTGACCTCGCGAGGCATTGAATAATTGGTCGAGTAGGCTCGTAGCGAGTCGCCTTCAACAAAATGATCGACAAGTATCGCCCTTCGAGTCGACACAAGAAGATGTTGACTCGGGGAGTCGAAATCCTTGCTCGTCTTGGCCGCTATTAGGAATGGGGCATTGCATGCAGAAGTACACAAGTCCATTGTTGGTAAAGGGTTGCACTTTGGCGATTGAAAACACCATAACAAAATGTAAACCTGAGAAAAAACAAACATGATAGAATTATGAAAATTATCTGCACTTGTAATTGATACTATCTATTAAGTATGCAAGATATGTGGCAGTTGTATACATATATTATCTGCAAAATCCACCAAACAAATTAATCATTCTCAAAATTATAAAAAAGTAAAATAAAAACAAACGACTTCAATCTGAGGACATAACGTGGTTCAAGTAGTCACGGTAGTGCATAATTAGTATCAAAGTTGTTGTAAAACTAATGAAATAGAGAAGAAAAGTAGATGAGAAGGAAAGAGAAATTTTATTTTATTCGTTCTTCATTGTTATTACAAAGTGAGGTAGGAATATCTTTATTTATATACAAACTAAGATGATGATACATGAATCATATTAATTACTCATTTATGAATTTAGTCTTTCAAGAACATGCATTGTGTTGTTCTAGGAATAAGATTAATATACTAGGGGAATATCAACTTCTTGTGAAACTAAATTGATATCCATATTATTTCATAACACTCCCCCTTGGATGTCCAACATTACACAAAGAATATTCCTTATTAAAACCTTACTAGGAAAAAACCTAGTGGGAAAAAAAATCCTAGTGAAGAAAAAAGAGTACACTATTCTTGTGTATTAATTTCTCCCCCTGATTCAAATATCATTTGAGATCTTTCAACCGATGCATTCTAATATTTTTGACCAATTTCTCAAAAATTACAGTTGGCAATGTCTTGGTGAATAAATCTGCCATATTATCACTCGATCGAATTTGTTGCACAATGATTTCACCATTCTTTTGCAAATCATGTGTAAAGAAGAATTTTGGTAAAATGTGTTTCGTTCTATCTTCTTTAATATATCCTTCTTTTAATTGAGCTATACAAGCTGCATTGTCATCAAACAAAATAGTCGGAGGATTTTTATTTTCAGGAGACAATCCACTATTCTTCCGGATATAGTGGATCATTGATCTTAGCCAAATACATTCTCGACTGGCCTCATGAATTGCAATTATTTCAGCATGATTCGAAGAAGTGGCAGCAATTGACTGTTTCGTAGATCGCCATGAAATAGCGTGTCACCATATGTAAATAAATAACCAATTTGAGACCTTGCTTTATGCGAGTAAAATAAATACCCAACATCAGCATATCCAAGCAATTCGAATTATAAGAATAAAATAAGCCAAGATCAGTTGTTCCTTGGAGATAGCGAAAAATATGTTTTATACCATTCTAATGTCGTTTCGTAGGAGATGAACTAAATCTTACTAATAAATTCATAGAAAATGATATATCTGGTTTTGTACAATTAGCAAGATACATTAGTGTATCTATTACACTGAGATATGGTACTTCAGGACTCAGAATCTCTTTATCTTCTTCTTTTGGTCTAAAAGGATCCTTAGCAGGATCAAGTGACCTGACAACTATTGAGGTACTTAATGGATGTGCTTTATCCATGTAGAACCGTTTTAATACCTTCTGGGTATAAGCAGTTTGGTGAACAAAAATCTCATTTTCTAAATGCTCAATTTGTAAACCAAGGAAAAATTTAGTTTTACCAAAATCTTAGATCTCAAATTCTTTCTTCAAATATTCAATCGCCTTTTGGAGCTCTTTAGGAGTTCCAATCAGATTAAGGTCATCATCATATACAGCAATGATCACAAAATTTGACCCATTCCTCTTTATGAAAACACATGGACATATAGGGTCATTTGTATAACCTTCTTTGACTAAACATTCACTAAGACGGTTATACCATATTCGTCCAGATTGCTTGAGTCCATACAAAGATCTTTGCAACTTAATGGAGTACATTTCTCTAGGATTTGATTTACATGCTTCAGGCATGCTAAATCCTTCAGGGATTTTCATATAGATATCATTATCTAATGTTCCATATAAATAAGCAGTGACTACGTCCATCAGACGCATATCAAGTTTTTCATGTACTGCTAAACTCACAAGATATCTAAATGTAATTCCATCCATTACTGGAGAATATGTCTTATCATAATCAAATCCCAGCCTTTGTGAACATCCTTGGGCTACAAGTCTTGCTTTATATCTCACAATTTCATTTTGCTCATTTTTTTCCTCATAAATACCTATTTATATCCTACTGGCTTTACACCAACAGGTGTTTGGACTACCGATCCAAAAACTTTTCGTTTAGCCAGTGAATCTAATTTAGATTGGATCGCATCTTTTTATTTTGAGCAATTATTTCTTCGCCGATATTCATCAACCGATCTAGGTTCATGATCCTAGCCATCTTCCATAATATCAAGTGCTACATTATATGCAAATGTATTATCGATAATTACTTCTCTTCGGTTCCAACTCTTTCCCATAATAACAAAATTTATTGAAGTTTTATTTTCTTCAGGAGTTGGCTCTTCAGGAGCGACCTCTTCAGGAGGTTGAATTTTGTCATTAGTAATATTTTGATCATTCGATCCTCTTTTCTTTCGAGGATTCTTATCTTTGGAACCAAGAGGTCTACCACACTTCAGGCATGCTTTAGATTCGTTAGCACTTTTAATTTGTCTTTCTGGGATATCAATTTTAATCGGAGCATTTTCTGCTGGAATATGTAATTTAGTAATTCTTCTAGAATCACTAAAAGCATCCGGTAATTAGTTTGCAATTTTTTGTAAATGTATAATCCTTTGATCTTTCAGTTCACATTCTTTTGTACGAGGATCAAGAAAGTCTAATGATTTTTTCCAAGTAATTTCCTTTTTCGGTTGATCTTTACCTCCCCCTAATGTCGGGAAATGTGATTCATCAAAATGATAATTTGTAAATATTGCAGTAAATAAATCACCTACTAATGGTTCAACATATTTAATTATATAAGGTGATTCATACCCGACATATAACCCCAATCTTCTTTGAGGGACCATTTTAGTACGTTGAGGCGGTGCAATAGGAACATATACCGCTCAACCAAAATTTTTTAAATAAGAAATATTGGTCTTGTGACCAAGAACTTATTGTAAGGGAGAATAAATATGATCGTCAGCCAAATTCTCACAAGTATTGTTGCATGTAATATAGCATGTCCCTAAGCAGATAAAGGAAGTTTAGACCTTATTAACAATGGTCTTGTAATTAATTGAAGTTGTTTAATAAATGATTCGGCTAGACCATTTTTTGTATGAACATAAGCTACAAGATGTTCAACACCTATCCCAATAGCCATGCAATAATCATCAAAGGTATGTGATGAATATTCACTAGCATTATCTAGACGAAACTTAATGGGATAATCAAGAAATTGTGCTTGCAATTTAATTATCTGAGCAAGCAATCTCACAAACGCTAGGTTGCGACTAGATAACAAACTTACATGTGACCATCTTATTGATGTATCAATTAGTACCATAAAATATCTAAATGGTCCACACGGTGGATCTACAGGCCCACATATATCATCATGGATTCGTTCTATAAATACAGGGGATATAGTTCCCACTTTCATGCTGATAACGTGTTGTAAAACTAATGAAGTAGAGAATAAAAGTAGACGAGAAGTAGAGAGAAATTTTATTTCATTCGTTCTTCATTGCTATTACAAAATAAGGTAGGAATACCTCTATTTATATACAAACTAAGATGATGATACATGAATCATATTAATTACTCATTCATGAACTTAGCCTTTCAAGAACATGCATTGTGTTGTTCTAGTAAGAAGATAATGTACTATGAAAATATCAACTTCTTGGAAAACTAAATGGACATCCATATTATTTCATAAAAAAAGTTTAATTATAGTATTATTATTTAAGTAGAACTTTACTTATAATTGTTATCTTCTCGCATGCAACATCACAAACCAATATATATAAGGCAAGAAATTACAACGATTTCCACAGTACTTCCATCTCCTTCTACCGGTACATGCATTTGTTATTTTCTTCTTATTAGATAAGATTAAATTATTTAAAAGCAATTAATTATATCGTATGTTTGATCTTTCTTTTCATATCTAGAAATAGCAATAATTTTTGCTATATTTTTATCTATTTTCTTCTTATTAGATTAGATTAGATTATTTTAAAATAATCAATTATACTGTATGTTTGATCTTTTTTTCATATCAAGAAATTGCAATAATTTATCACAGCACTTTCATCTCCTTCAATAGGTATGTGCATTTGTTATTTTTTTCTAATTAGATTAAATATTTGACAAAGTATAGTTATACTATTATTATTTAAATAGATGCTTTTTGTATAAAAGTCCAAGAGAATCTCACATGTATCTTAGATTTCAATACCAGTTGTAATACTTCTAAATGGGTGTTGGTTAAAATAAATTTCATGTATGGAGTTAGCTTATATGATCCTACTTTAACTGGATTACATAATTTAATATTTTTTTCTTTACACCCAAACTCTTCCAAAAAACTAAAAGAGAGTAGCAATGTTATAGCTTTATATATTCCACAAGACCAAAGATATCTTAAAAATGAACAAAGAAAACTATACAAATAAAAATCATATTAATTACCCACATACACCCATTGTTTTCAAAACCACCGTTCTCCATCTCCATCTATAATATATTCACATCTAAACCCAAGTTAAGTTGCTGAAGTCATCCCCTCATCAACTGCACTATTGATCAATCCTTCTTTTTTCCTTTATACTTAAATTGTATAACATTAATTGTGATAAGGATTCACCTAGGTCCTTTGCCTATCTTGAACACACAATAAAAAATAATGTACTAGACTTTGTAGTTAGTTAATAATGAGATCCTATTATTATAAACAAATTAAGTAAAGATTAACGGTTCTTAAAAAATATACTATGTTCCACTAGCTTCCACTACAAACTGGTTAATAGTTTATTCCTCGCCTCGAGAGATTTTTAAAATTAATCTTGAGGATTGCTTGCATTAAAAAAGTTATGTTGGAGGGCCCACAGAGTCGGTTTTATAGTTTAAAATTGTTAACACATTTTGTCTCTGATGCCTATCAATTATAAATAATAATATAATTTAATCTATTCAAGTATATATTAATATATTTCTTGACTCTTGTCTTGTCTTTTACTCTTTATTATGTACAAACCCAACAATTTTTTTTCAATTCCTTCTTCTTTTATTTTTATTTCTTGACATTGTCTTTTGTTTTTCATTACGTACAAGCCCATTTCATGGATTAGGGTTATGGTTTTTTGGAGGAGAAGAAGACAAATGAGTTGATTTTGGTTGACTTTATTATTTGAAGGAGTTAACTTCATGAAATCCCCCTAAACTTTGGGGGTGTTGCACATAACCCCATAAACATTTTTGTGTCACTTAACCCCCCAGAACTATGGGAAGTCACACCCCCCCCCCCAAAAAAAAAGAACTTTACCTTATCTCACATAGCTCCCCTGCTTGTAATTTTGTGAAAAACTAAAATTTTCCTGGGAGCAAAACTTTAAAATTATAGTGGAGGGAGTATGTTGCGTCTAAACGACAAGTGACGAAGTTTGAGATTTTTTCACTCAAAAATATTTTACTTATTGACAAATTACATGAAGTTGTATTATATGAGATAAGATAAAGTTCAACGGGATTTTGCAAGACACCCTATAGTTTAGGGGGTTTATGTGAGATAAACATAGTTTAATGGGGTTATGTGCAACAACCCCCAAAGTTCAAAGGGGTTTGAGAAATTAACCCTTATTTATAGATAGACAATAGGTCTAGGTTGTATCTGGGGCCTAATAGTAAAGCCCAAGGCTGTTTTAATTAGGATACCGCACAAACAAAAAACATTTACCCACCCAAACACTCATTGTTTCGAAAACCATCATCTATCATATCCACAACTCAAAACATCTAAACTATACTATAGTTATCGTTAATCTTTAGTTTTTATCTTTTGATTATTTTAAGTCTATCAAATAATATTGGCTGAGATCT
>BQKN01000620.1:149660-167925 GCA_022839385.1 Asparagus kiusianus
GAGAGAAATTCTTATGTCAACTTAAGTGGACCATCCACCAAACTTTCTATCCATTAATGATACCTAGGGATCCATGCAACATATGAAGAGACTTTTTACATATATATATATGAATGGATAGAAAGTTCGGTGGACAAAGCTCTTATCCACTTAAGTTGACATATTTGAGCCTCTTTTCTTACCTCGGACGCAACGATGAATTCTGCAGCCCTCGAACTCTGTATGTTTTTTGAGATCTTTATGTTCCGATCTCCTGTGATTGGATCTGATGATTCAATTAATTGATTTTATTCGAACAAATTAAAAAATCCCAAATTGAGAAAAACTTCGATCTCCTTTAAATTGATGGTCACATCTCAATCGAACATGCTTTAAGAATTCTAATATATAGTTATTGCTTCTCTTGATTGGAGGGATTACTTTCAAACAATTTAAAAGAATTGGGGAATGTGATAGCAATTTCAATGATATGAGGGCTTCGTTTTCAGACAACTTATAAGAATTTTGGGGGCCTAATAGCAATTTCAATTATTCTTTTAGAAGACCATTTATTAGAAACCGAAATCTACATATTCCAAATTCCTGATATTCTAATGGTTCATAGACCCAAAATGAAGAAGTGTTAAATGGAAACATGATCTTTGTACAATAATCATGTGGGTTCTTGTTATCAAGAATTTGACCATCCAATTCCCAACTAAAAATATCGGTGAAGGAAACAAGGTAAAATCCAAAAAGAAGCAAGTGAGAGAGGTTTGATTCATGATGCTTACGAACCTTGATAATAATCCTTCAAAATCCCAATTTTTGTTCCTCGTTTCTACCGAGTATCGAGATGGAGTGAGAGAGAAAGAGGAGATTTGGGGTTGAGTTTTCCTTTCACAGACCTAACTTTTGGATAAAAATCAAATATTATTAAGTTATAGCATGCAAATCTAAAATGAAAAGAACAATAAAAATCAACAGGAAAGATCTGACCTGATTAGGAGCAATCGTGTAAATACTACCCTAGAAAATTAAGGACTCGCCTATCACCCTAGCACAAATGATCCCCTCTCTTCTAGCGATAAAAACCCCCAGAATCGGCCCCCCTTGAACTCGGGCGAGAGTACAGAGATTCTGCTTAGATGAAGAAGGTTGCTCGAAAATAACACTAAAATATGGACGAAAAATCATTTTTGAAAGCAGAGGAGAGAAGAGAAAGAAGAGATTTTTTTGTATGTATTTCGAGAATGAGAAGAGCTGCTTATATAGGGGTTTTAGAGAGCCGTTACAAAATCTAGCAATCAATTCAGTAAAGTTCGCCATAATGTTGACTGTTACTCAACAAACTCGTAGCCGTTACATAGGTGAAAAACATGCACAATAAAGCCAGAGAAAACAAAAATGTGCGTGCACGGTGTTGCGTGGCTCGGCACGCACGCGTCGCTACGTGGCGAGGCATTACGTGCGTGCACGCACGCGTGTGATATGCAAAGCCAAAACAATACAAAACCCAAAATACTATTCAAAGCCCAATAAGAGGAGATACAATTTAAACAACCAACTATTAATTTCATTTTACAATGTAGGACTATTCACAAAGGCAAAATTGCCTTTTCTCCAACAAAATATCCAACCACCCTCGCCCCCAAAAGGCAATATTTGTTAGACCCTAAGGTCGCTATGAAAGAACCCTAGGGGGGTGAATAGGGTTTATACTAATCTAATCCGATTTAAATACCAATTAAAACTTATTAACAAATTATTCTTACAAGATAGATATACAATATGATATAAGCAAAAATAAGCAATATAACTATGGTGATATATCCTAGCAAAGAGATATACTATATGGTATATGTAAGGATACATTTAAACTATCACAAGGGAAACCAAACTAGTGGATAATATAAACAAGATGCAATAGGCTATAAGATGAACAATTATAAGTGCGCCAATACAAACCAAACACGTTATATGTTCACGAGGTTCGGACCTTCCGTCCTACGTCCCCGCTCCCCACTCTCGAGGAGAATCTACTACACAACCCGGTTTGGAAGGTGGAACTTCTCTACACACTCGGTTATCAAGTCAACCGACAACTCTCACAAATCTCACAATGTACATACACAAGGTACAACCTCAAGTGTTGGTCCTCACGTATCGCCTCCTTCAAGTGCTCGGAATTATCACCTCTCACTAGGCCACCGACGCCACTCCTCTCGGTATCGACTACGTCCTCACCACACACTCCTCTCGATGTACAAGTGTATTACAAAGTGGTCTACACAATTAAGGCTCACAACAAATGATTTGTCCTCTAATATGGATGAGAACACAATAAGGCACAACTCAATGTTATTATCTCTCACAACCCCAAATATATTATGAATGCAAATACAATAAGCTCAAGTGGGTGTGTGTAACAATGAGATTTAATAAACAAACTAAACTCAAATAAATCTAGCTTTAATAAGATGATAATCAAACAAATAAATATAAAGCTAGAAAAGAGTTTAGAAAACTTCTCAATAGATGACAAGAGATGGAGGGAGAATAGCTGATTACTCAAACTCCAATAGATGATCTCCACAAGCTCTTGTGGAATTGAATTCACAAACTCAAACACTCAATTACTTAAAAGCTTCTAAACAAACATTAAACAAACTTAAACCCTTGTTTAGAACTCTTTAAATTTGTTTAAAACATTTCTTAAGTACCATTAGAAGTATGAGGGTATGGGGTATATATAGGCTCATGAAACAACCCCAAAAACCAATAAAAACACCCCAAAACATTAAAATAAACAAAAATCAGAACTAACCATTACTGTGCAACGGTAACCTGCATGGTCGACCGCAGAGCCTCGTCCGGTCGACCGCACTGTTCACAGCAACAAAAAAGCTTTCTGGACATTTCATGGTCGACTGTGGTACTGTAGCACTACGTATCTAGTTTTGTAAAATCAATTAAAAATAGTAAATCAACTACAAAATTTATGAAACATTTAGAGAAGGTTTTAGACATGTATAATAACATGTTAGAGAAAGAATTTCTGAAAAATCATTTCCCAATTGAGAGAAATAAATGTTTAAACATAGATATACAGTTTCTGAAAATCTGCTGATATACACGATTTTGTAAAATCAATTGGGCATAGTAAAACAACTCCAAAAATAGTAAAATTTTGAGGAAAGTTTCTGAACATGTAGATAAACATGTTAGAGAAATAATTTCTTAAATATCACTTCCCATTTGTGAAAACTCATCTGTTTTGTAAAAAATATGCACGAACATGCACGAACGTTAACTTGTTAAAACTTGATTTTTACAAAACGAATTCAAACAACTTTGAAACACTTTCAAACATTTTTATTGACTTAATAAAAGATGTATATCATTGTTGTTAAGTCCATAAACTAAGAAAACAATATTTTTCACAAAATACAATAGAATATGAAACAAGTGAATGTGATATTAGTTTCATATCTATAAAACTAAATCAAAACAACTTTACCATATGAAACCAAACATGTATATATATAAATATATATTTGTTTCATATTTAAACTTGAAAGTCAATTTTCCAAAAACTTGTGCGTATATATATATAACTATATATATACAAACCAAATGCGTGTGTGTGTGTGTATGATTAAGCTTAAAGTACCAACACACATAATATAAACCTAAACTAATATTACCCAAGCTTGATCTTGATCTTCATTGTAGCTCAACTTGGTAAACTTGGATGAAGCTTGTAATTGGATCTTTAACTTGAATTGTATAGGTTTCACTCCATAATTCCGCCAACCTCCATTAGATATGATCGTAAAAGCTTGATTCCATCCATCCTCCAACACGTTGTTTGCCTAGAATAAATACGAAAACACAAACACTAGACAAACAATATTAGATGTAAATTATTTATAAATCATCATCAAAACAAGAAGGCCAATAATATTGACCAAAAACTCAAAAAATCAATAAATAAATCAATAAATCACAAACAAATATAGGCTGGGCTACTTTTTGTATCATGAATTCGGGAAAGGTAGCTTTCGACTTTGAATATTTCCTTAGTGAGTTCATCACCACCTGAGGGACATAATAGACTAGGCCTTGAATTAGGCCCCTTGAATCAGATATTGACAAAAACATACATAATACGTCTTTATCTATTAAGCAAAGCGGGTTGAGCATTAAAGTTCATGCTCATAATAAACCGACTCATGAGAGTTTCTAGGGTTAGCCCAGCCCCCCCAACCGTAGCCATCACAGTTCCTCTCACATAGGTAAGCCCTCGAAGGGTACTACAGCTAGATATCATACCCTCCACAATACACGTATTGGACTTATTAAGAGTAAAACTCAACCTAACCAGCTATATCATAAGAGCATCATTACCATAGAGAAGGGGAAGTAGCAGATGCTACCATAATGATATATAAATATATCTAGGTTAATGCTCCACACCAGTGTTACTAGTCTAGCTTGTTTCTACCACATTGAACCTACATTGAGACTGCGTCTTTAAATAAAGATTGGGTTCCCACTGTCAGTGACCTCAGTTATGGGATTAACTTCATCTCCCTTGATGAATCCAGAACCACACTCCTTGATAAACCCTTAGTCAAAGGGTTAGCAAGATCCTTTTTAGACTTTACAAAGTCAAGAATCACAACTTTGTCTATTACAAACAACTACCACATTGGTTTCGGAATAAATCTACATTCATTTTTGCCACCTTCTATCTAAGCTTGTTAGATGCATAAACAATCCAATGTATGGAATTATTAATAATAGAAGGCACCATACTAATAGCTTAAAGAAATGAAAGCATTAAACCATGAACAAATTCATATATTTCAAAGCATCTATACATCCAGAGTTTGTTCTCTTTATTCTTGTCAAAACCATGGCTAGATCTTTCCTGTTGATTTTTTATTATTCTTTTCATTTCAGATTTGCTTGCTATAGATTAATAACATTTGGTTTTTGTCCAACAATCTAGAAGATTGAGGACCTGCCTATCATCCTGACGCAGATGATCTCTTCTCTCCTAGCGGTAAAACCCTCGGAATCAGCCGACCACTGAACTCGGGCGAGAGTACGGAGCTTCTACAAAGATGGTGAAGGTTGCCAGAAAATAACACCAAAATATGGACAAAAATCTCTTTTGAAAGTCGAGGGGAGAAGAGAAATAAGAGAAAGAAGAGATTTTTTGTGTGTATTTTGAGAATGATAAGGGCTACTTATATAGAGTTTTAGAGAGCCGTTATAAAATCCAGCAATTAATTCGGCAACGTTCACCATAATGTCGACCATTACTCAATAAACCCGTAGCCGTTACACACGTGAAAAACGTGCAAAATAAAGTCAGAGAAAACAAAAACGTGCGCGTACGGTGCGGCGTGGCACGTACGCGTGATATACAAAGACCAACAATACAAAACTCAAAACACTATTCAAAGCCTAATAAGAGGAGATGCAATTTAAACAACCAACTATTCATTTTATTTTTCAATGTAGGACTATTCACAAATGCAAAGTTACCTTTTCTCCAACACTAACTCCGTTGAAGGTTTCAGTGGGTGTAAAAGGATGAGGGAAGGAGAAGGAGACCATTTTTTTGCTTCAGAACAATATGCATTTGGACGAGAGGAAAAAAGAGGAAGAAGAAAGAGGTAACCATAAGCTTTCTGAGAGATTGATTATTTCTTCTTCTTCTTCTTCTTCTTCTTCTTCTTCTTCTTTTTTGTTTAATTTTTTTTGCCTTTAATCATTTCTGACAAAATGTCAGCTTTCTCACCAAATTAGGTGATTTTGAAGTGAATCGGGTTTACCGTGACACGTCATTAGTTAGTTTGACAAATCGGCAATTTACTATGTGGTTGAAAGTGCAAACTGTTATGAAATAATGTGGATATCCATTTAGTTTCCCAAGAAGTTGATATTCCCCTAGTACATTAATCTTCTTCCTAGAACAACACAATACATGTTCTTAAAAGACTAAGTTCATGAATGAGTAATTAATATAATTCATGTATCATCATCTTAGTTTTTATATAAATAGAGGTATTCCTACCTCACTTTGTGATAGCAATGAAGAACGAATAAAATAAAATTTCTCTCTACTTCTCATCTACTTTTCTTCTCTACTTCATTAGTTTTACAACATGTTATCAGCACGAGACTCTACCATTGAAACAATCTTCTTCAAGTCTATTAGATTAATCGTTGGGCACGTGTAGATATTTTGGATAAACTTTCGAGGCATAATTTCTATTTCCAATTTAATTTATTTTTCACTATGACTAACCTTACAAAATAAGAATTTATGCCACTTGATATTTCTGGAAAGAACTACTTATCTTGGATGTTAGATGTTAAAATACATCTTGCTGCAAAAGGTCTTGAAAATACTATTATTGAAGAAAATGAGATATGAAAACAAGACCGTGCCAAAGATATGATTTTCCTTCACCATCATTTGGATGAAGGATTAAAAACTGAATATCTAACTATGAAAGATCTACTTATTATGTGGAATAATTTGAAGGAGAGATTTGACCACCTGAAGTTGGTCGTGCTCCTAAAAGCCCGGTATGACTAGCTTCACTTAAGGATACAAGATTTTAAATCAATCAGTGAGTATAATTCTGCAATGTATAAAATTACCTCTCAATTGCAATTGTGTGGAGAAAATATCACTGATGATGATATGTTAGAAAAAACATTCTCCACCTTTCATGCCTCAAATATGCTCCTGCAGCAATATCGAGAGAGAGGATTAAAGAAATAATTTGAATTGATTTCATGCCTCCTTTTGGCTGAACAAAATAATGAATTATTAATAAAAAATCATGAATCCAGACCTACTGGTTCTAGCCCATTCCCTGAAGCGAATGCAACTAAATCTCAAAATCATGGTCGTGGGTGTGGACATGACCGTGGAAGAGGCCAAGGACGTCGTCGTTATCGTGGACGAGGTCGTGGCAGATATGTGCCTTATAATCACATTGATCATAGTCGTCACAGAAAACAAAACAACTCCCAGAAATGGGATAATAATGATAAGAAAAGTGAAGAAAAGAAACATTATGAGGAAATATGCTACTGGTGTGGAATAGAAGGTCATTGGTCCCGTACCTATCGTACGGCAAAACATCTTGTTGACCTCTATTAGGCATCATTAAAAGGGAAAGAAAAAAATACCGAGACAAATTTTATTGATCAAAATAATGTTTATGATGATCTTGATGATATCACACACCTCAATGTAGCTGATTTCCTTGAGCAACCTGAAGTTGCGAAATGATCTCATGACAAATACCCGACATTTTGAATTTTGTTATTTTCACATCTTTTATGTAATTTACTTTATGAATTTTGTAATTTATGGACTTTATTGATATTTACTTTTATTTGTAATTTTTTTTATCATTTTTTCCTGAAGAAGAAATGGATGCCAAATATTTGGGATCAAACAATGGTGATGATAATACTTGTCTCATTGATAGTGCTACTACACACACTATATTTAAAAACATGAAGTATTTTTCTCATTTGAAAATGGAAGAAACAAATGTTAACACAATAAGTGGCAGTGCTAAATTGATTGATGGCTCCGGACGAGTCATTGTATTTCTCCCCGAAGGAAGTAAAATTATCATAAATAATGCACTACTCTCGATAAAGTCTCGAAGAAATTTGCTAAGTTTTAAAGATATCCACCTAAATGGATATCATATCGAGACGATGAATGAGAGAAATAGTGAATACTTATTGATTACAAATACCATTCTGAGAAGAAATACGTATTAGAAAAGCTGCCTTCTCTATCTTCTGGTTTATATTATACAAAAATAAGTGCAGCTAAAATATATCACCTTGAAGACCAGAAGTCTACTAATCCCAATGATTTTATGATTTGGCATGATCACCTTGGACATCCTAATTCTATAATGATGAGACGAATAATTACAAATTCACATGGTCATTCAGTAAAAAAATCAAAAAAATACTAAATTCTAATGATATCTCGTGTGTTGCTTGCTCCCAAGGGAAGTTAATTATTAGACCATCACCAACGAAAGTGGGAACTGAATCCCCTGCATTTCAAGAACGAATTCATGGTGATATATGTGGGCCTGTAGATCTACCATGTGGACCATTTAGATATTTTATGGTACTAATTGATGCATCAACAAGATGGTCACATGTAAGTTTATTATCTAGTCGCAACCTAGCGTTTGTGAGATTGTTTACTCAGATAATTAAATTATGAGCATAATTTGTTGATTATCCCATTAAGAAAATTCGTCTAGATAATGCTGGTGAATATTCATTACATGACTTTGATGATTATTGCATGGCTATTGGGATAAGTGTTGAACATCCTGTAGCTCATGTTCATACACAAAATGATCTAGCCGAATCATTTATTAAACGGCTTTAATTAATTGCAAGACCATTGTTAATAAGGTCTAAACTTCCTTTATCTGCTTGGGGACATGCTATATTACATGCAGCAACACTTGTGAGAATTAGGCCGACAAGTTATCATATTTATTCTCCCTTGCAATTAGTTCTTGGTCACGAGCCTAATATTTCATATTTAAGAATTTTTTGTTGTGCGGCATATGTTCCTATTGCACTGCCTCAACATACTAAAATGGGTCCTCAAAGAAGATTAGGGATATATGTCGGTTATGAATCACCTTCTATAATTAAATATGTTGAACCATTAACGGGTGATTTATTTACTGCAAGATTTACAAATTGTCATTTTGATGAATCACATTTCCCGACATTTTGGGGAGGTAAAGATCAACCGAAAAAGGAAATTACTTGGAAAAAATCATTAGACTTTCTTGATCCTCGTACAAAAGAATGTGAATTGAAAGATCAAATGATTATACATTTACAAAAAATTGCAAACCAATTATCGGATTCTTTTAGTGATTCTAGAAGAATTACTAAATAGCATATTCTAGTAGAAAATGCTCCGATTAAAATTAATATCCCAGAAGAACAAATTAAAAGTGCTAACGAATCTAAAGCATGCCTGAAGCGTGGTAGACCTCTTAGTTCCAAAGATAAGAATCCACGAAAGAAAAGAGGATCGAATGATCAAAATATTGCTAATGACTAAATTCAACCTCTTGAAGAGGTCGCTCCTAAAGGGCCAACTCCTGAAGAAAATGAAACTACAATAAGTTTTGTTATTATGGGAAAGAGTTGGAACCAAAGAGAATCGATAATGCATTTGCATATAATGTAGCACTTGATATTATGGAAGATGACGAGGATCATGAACCCAGATCGGTTGATGAATGTCGGCGAAGAAATGATTGGTCAAAATGGAAAGATGCGATCCAATCTGAATTAGATTCACTAGCTAAACGAAAGGTTTTTGGATCTGTAGTCCAAACACCTGAAGGTGTAAAGTTAGTAGGGTGTAAATGGGTATTTGTGAGGAAAAGAAATGAGAAAATATGAAATTGTGAGATATAAAGTAAGACTTGTAGCCCAAGGATTTTCACAAGACTGGGATTTGATTATGATGAGACATATTCTTCAGTAATGGATGGAATTACATTTAGATATCTTGTGAGTTTAGCAATACATGAAAAACTTGATATGCATTTTATGGACGTAGTCACTGCTTATTTATATGGAACATTAGATAATGATATCTATATGAAAATCCCTGAAGGATTTAGCTTGCCTGAAGCATGTAAATCAAATCCTAGAGAAATGTACTCCATTAAGTTGCAAAGATCTTTGTATGGACTCAAGCAATCTTTACGAATGTGGTATAACCGTCTTAGTAAATGTTTAGTCAAAGAAGGTTATACAAATGACCATATATGTCCATGTGTTTTCATAAAGAGGAATGGATCAAATTTTGTGATCATTGCTATATATGTTGATGACCTTAATCTGATTGGAACTCCTGAAGAGCTCCAAAAGGCGATTGAATGTTTGAAGAAAGAATTTAAGATCAAAGAAACTAAATTTGCCTTAGTTTACAAATTGAGCATTTAGAAAATAGGATTTTTGTTCACCAAACTGCTTATATCCAGAAGGTATTAAAACAGTTCTACATGGATAAAACACATCCATTAACTACCCCAATGGTTGTCAGGTCACTTGATCCTGCTAAGGATCCTTTTAGACCAAAAGAATAAGATGAAGAGATTCTTGGTTCTGAAGTATATATCTCAGTGCCATAGGTGCACTAATGTATCTTGCTAATTGTACAAGACCAGATATATCATTTTCTGTGAATTTATTAGCAAAATTTAGTTCATCTCCTACAAAACGACATAGGAACAGTATAAAGCATATTTTTCTCTATATCCAAGGAACAATTGATCTTGGCTTATTTATTCTTATAATTCTCGAACTGAATTGCTTGGATATGTTAATACTGGGTATTTATCTGACCCGCATAAAGCAAGATCTCAAACTGGTTATTTATTTACATGTGGTGACACCGCTATTTCATGGCGATCTACGAAACAATCAATTGCTGCCACTTCTTCGAATCATGCTGAAATAATTACAACTCATGAGGCCAGTCAAGAATATATTTGGCTAAGATCAATGATCCACTATATCCGAAAGAATAGTGGATTGTCTCCTGAAAATAAAAAACCTCTGACTATTTTGTTTGAAGATAATGTAGCTTGTATAGCTCAATTAAAAGGAGGATATATTAAAGGAGATAAAACGAAACACATTTCACCAAAATTCTTCTTTACACATGATTTGCAAAAGAATGGTGAAATAATTTTGCAATAAATTCGATCGAGTGATAATCTGGCAGATTTATTCATCAAGGCATAGGCGACTGTAATTTTTGAGAAATTGGTAAAAAATATTGGTGCGTCGGTTGAAAGATCTCAAATGATATTTGAATCAAGGGGAGAAACTAATATACAAGAATAGTGTACTCTTTTTCATTCACTATGATTTTTTTCCCACTGGGTTTTTTCTAGTAATGTTTTAACGAGGCATATTCTTTGTGTAATGTTGGACATCCAAGGGGAGTGTTATGAAATAATGTGGATGTCCATTTAGATTCCCAAGAAGTTGATATTTTCCTAGTACATTAATCTTCTTCCTAGAACAACACAATACATGTTCTTGAAAGATTAAGTTCATGAATGAGAGCATCTCCAAGGGATCCCTTGGATGTCCCTTAATCTAGGGAGAACTTTAAGGGAGAGGTTGGTTCTCCTCCAATGGTTTCCCCTTAAAAGTCCCCTATCTCTTAATTAATTATGTTTAGTTTTGTAATTTTATAGATTAGGATTTAATTAAATATGTAGTTTATTTATAAATGAATAAATAATTACATATTAATAACTAAAAATAAATAATTAATTAATTTAAATTAAGAAATTTCCTTATATAATCATTAAATTAATTAATCATATTAAAATTTAACAAATAATTAATTTACATAATACTACATTAACTAAATTATATTAACAAATAATTATATTATTTTAAATTACTTATACATTAACTAAATTTAATTAACTATAAATTAATTCTAAAACAAAATATATTATTATAAAATTATAAGGGGAAGGTTAAGGGACTTTTACCTTCCCCTTAATTTGGGGAGGAAGATAAGGGACTTGGGGGTGAAGGGGAAAATTTCCGGTCCCTTGGAGCCGAAACCCCTTAAATGTCCCCTAATTTAGCTAAAATCCGGCCCATTGGAGATGCTCTGAGTAATTAATATGATTCATATATCATCATCTTAGTTTGTATATAAATAGAGGTATTCCTACCTCACTTTGTGATAGCAATGAAGAACGAATGAAATAAAATTTCTCTCTACTTCTCGTCTACTTTTCTTCTCTACTTCATTAGTTTTACAACACAAACAAGCAAAGTGAAATTTTATAAAGCTGTCAATAGGACCAAAAAGTTTACACTTTACACCCCTTTAGTTGATAACAAACGCATCTAAACAGCCCCTTATCATTTCAAGGGCTGAGGCATAATATTTTGAACGGATTTTGTTCTTTTCACATTGACTATTGCATGAGAACATAAGTAAATCTGTCCTGTCCATCACTACGTAAATCTCCCCAAAAGCAGCAAGGACCAAGCTGCTGCACATATTGCCTTTGATCTTTTGTGCATAACGAGAAACATCTCTCTCTCGCACACTCTCTCTCTATATATATATCAATGCAATCATGAATGTGTCTCACGCGTGCGCTGCTCGTAGAAGGGAATTTGTGGACTTTTTGGTGTCAATTTTGAGGGATTGTCCAATGGCAACTATTTATGGAATTAAATGTGTGACTAAAATATGTTAATCATTGAATTTATATATGAATTTCAAAATTAAATTTAATAATCTAATGAATGACATGTATTTCGTACATATTTAATACTATGTATAATGGTGCACTTAATATTTTAACATCAATTTGAGTTGCTAGTACTAATGCTCATTGCTAGGCCTGTCCAAAAAGCCAGCCAGCCCGGACCCAGCCCGGCCACGCCTCGGCCAGGAATCCGTGCCTGGCCGGGTTCCGGGCCCGGGTACGGGGTGCCTCAGCGGCGCCCGGTCCGGAACAGCGTCGGCGTCGGGCAAAAATTCGGGTCGGGCAGCCCGGGCCCGGAGCCCGGCCTGGTGGCAACGGTCACCCGACCTGGCCCGGTCACAACGGTCATAAGAGTGACAGTTGTGGCCAAAACGGCCGGGCCGGGCCGGGCCGGCCATTTTTGGCCACAACGGTCTGGCCAGGCCGGCCCGGCCATAAACGGTCTTTTGACCGTTTTGTCCCCAAAAACGGTCAAAAAACGGTTATTTTGTGAGGTTATTTTGGTCATTTGTTTAGGGGCTAGCTTTATAAATAGAGGGGGTTTTCATTTGTTTTCTTCACACCAAAACTCATCTACTTCTCTCTTATACTCTTATACTCTCTTATACTCGTATACTTTCTTATACTTTCTAATCCTTTCATCAAATGGCTTCCGGATCTGATTATGAAGAGCAAACCTATCTCCCGATCTTGAAATGAGTCCTCCAATTGGGTCTACACCTACCGATGTTAATCCCGAATCCGGTGGCGACGAATTTGCACCAAGAGCTCCTAAAAGGCCAAGATCCGATGTGTGGAATTTTTACTAGAAGATCGACGTCACCAAAGATGAACACGGTAGCACCCAAAGGCTAAGTATGCGTTGTGCAGCAAGATTTTTCAAGCTCATCATTAGAGCGGCACCAACCACCTCAAACGCCATTTAGATAAACACAACAAAGGCCAGACTCCTCAAGGTGATATCCGACAATCTATGATTTATCAATCTTCCTCTTCTGGTGGTCTCGATAGTTGGAACTATAACGCTGCTAGAGCTAGGAAATGCGTAATCAGGTTTATCATTCTTAAAAACCTTCCTTTTAAATTAGTAGAAGATGATGAATTTGAAGATATATTTAGAGATGATTTTTATCCTACATTTAAAAAAATTCTCGTCAAACCTGTCAACGTGATATTTTAAAATATTATCAGGAGGAACAAGGAAAAATAATTTTTTATTTTAAATATTTAAACTGTAAATTTTCTTTAACTTCTGATATTTGGACATCTAGAACACAAACTGAATATTCATGTATCACAGCACACTGGATTGATGAAAATTAGCAAATGTTTAAAAGAGTTGTTTCTTTTATTGTAATAGAAGAGTCACATACTGGTAATAATGTTACAAATTTAATAATTGAAGAACTTATGAAATTAGAAATTTCAGAAAGAATATTTTCTCTTTCACTAGATAATGCAAGTAATAACAATGTAGCTGTTGATTTTATCAGATCAACTCTGTCATTGCCATGTCATGGTGATCTTTTTCATATTAGGTGTATCTGTTATATTTTAAATTTAATTGTTCAAAGTGTATTTACTAAAATTAAACTCATGATAGAAAAGGCTAGAACAGTTGCTTATATGCATAATGCTTCTGAACAAAGACTTAAAAGATGGAAATAATTTTGTAAAAGAAAAAAATATAAAGCCCAGACTAATTCCAAAAGATGTTGACCATAGGTGGAATTTCACCTATGCAATGTTAAGTGTAGCAATAGAATATAAAGACATTCTAACTGATTTTATATATTATTATGCCTCTAATTCTAGTTCTGGTAGCACTTATGGAATAACTGAAGATGAATGGACAATTTTATGTAATTTAAATGAAATGTTACAAGTTTTTTATGATGCTACAATGTTATTATCTGGCTGTTATTATCCAACCATTACTTTAGCTGCTTTACAAATTTTAAATATTCAAATTTTTTTTGAGAAATATTGTATGGATGATATTTTTGGATCTATGATTTTTCAAATGGAGAGCAAATTTAATAAGTACTTTAGGCCTATTCATCATATTTTTGTTTTAGGGGTTCTTATTGATCCATGCTTGAAGGATATTGGCTTTCGAAGTTTGTTACAATCCTTGTATGATAATCAGATTATAGACTTAGATGATGGAACCACCCTTACTGGTACTACTCATCATTTAGCTATTAAAAATTATTTTTAAATCTTATATGATGAGTATGCAATTAGACATGGTGTAGCTACACAACAGTCTACAGCTTCGGTTTCTTCGAGTTCATCCCGAGGTAAAAGTGTAAGTTTTGATAGGTATACAATGGTAGCTGAGCTAACTGGTGGATCTGGACTTGGATCATCATCATTGGAGGTTTCTGAAATAGATGAATATTTATCTGCTTCTTTAGTTAAATGTTAAGGAAATGCTTTAGATATTTTGCAATGGTGGAAAGTATATGGATCAGTTTCATATCCTATACTTTCCACCATGGTTCGTGACTTACTAACAGTACAGGTTTCGACGGTAGCTTCGGAATCCGCCTTCAGCACAGCAGGACGTTTGATCGACAACCACAGGATATGCTTAGATCTGTATACTGTACAAGCGGTGATGTGCTTACAAGATTGGTGGATGTAAGAGAAGTGAACACAAGACATAGATCGGATGGCTGGAATTAAAGATAAATTTGAAGAATTGGGACTAGCAGATACATATAAAGAATAAATAATATTCATCAAATTGTAATTTTTATATCTTAGTTTAAAATTTATAAAGAATTATTTTAAAAATAGTTGCAAATGATAGTGATATAGGTGAGTAGGTGTCAACCTAGTTGGGATGTACTTATCTATTGTGATGCGATGAATTCCAAAATAAATTTATACTTGTAATTTGTAAGTGATTTATTAATTATTAATAAAGAATTTATTTTTATAATTTTTTATTTGTAATTTATGTTATTTTAAGTGATTAATCAAATTATTTTTTTTATTAAATTTTTTATCTTTTTTTATAATTTAAATTTTAAATAGAATTAAAAAAAATAAACCGATCTGGCCCGGCCCGGGGTACCCGGGTCCGGGTCCAGGCTCTGGTTTTGCCCGGCCCGGGCCCGGATTTCTAGGCCGGACCGGCCTGGATGAGGACAGGCCTACTCATTGCCCCTTTTTTGATGGGTGAGAGCCTCCTTTAATTTCATTGTTTTTTGGGCCTTCAGACGAAAATAAAAATAAAAAAAAGACCACCTTTTTCCTTTCTTTTGTTTCCCTCTGCAAAATGTTATAATGATCAATGATTTTAGAATTTTCTATGGTTATGCTAAATTCTTGACCATCTTTTTTTCAAAAAGGAATTCTTGGTTGCATTAATATTAGTTTATAATTGCATAATAGGTGACTTCCACAAAAATATAATATCATCTCATTTCCGTGCTACCAAGAATACTGCAAATTGGATCGAATAATCTAATGGCACCTCGTACTGGTGGATAGGTCTAATATAGCATCATACCATACAATCATAGAATAAAAGTTCCATACGAACAGAAAATTCTGATTCATCTAGAACATGGATGATGTAGAACACATAACAAGCAAATTCATGAAAAAGTGGGACTTTCAAGTGTCAAATGCAGATACAGATGAATTATTGTCTGACTGTAGAGAAATAACCATGTCTCCCAATCTGGAAAGCGGTTTCTAACATATTATATATAAAAATCGCCTATCTCGACGAGATGAAGTCAATCAGTTTGGCAGAATCCCATAATCCCATTAGTAACACCCCTTTTTGATAGAATTTCAGAAATAATCAGCCTTTAGTTTATTTTTAGTGATCAAGTTAGAGTCAATTTAAATTAGGAAATAAACTTATTGTTAGAGTCAAATTAGATTAGGAAACAAATTTAATGTTGATTCATGATTTGTTTCCTCTATTATAGGGAGTCTTTTTAGGATAGAATTTAATACTTTCTATTTCTTTGTAATTTTAATCTTACTACGAGTCTTATTTATTTTTCTATTTAAGAAGAGTCATGTAATCCTTAAGAGTAATAATCTTTTATCAATAAAATTCCTCTTTAATATTTTCTTCGTAGATTCGAAGTTCTTCATGGGTTTGGAGATTGTTCTTTATGGATTCAGAGAATAACCCTTGGTAGATTCCGAGTTTTATCACTTCCGCGCTGCGTCAATTGGCATCATAGACTTGTTTTTTTTATCTAATGGCAGGCAACGAAGCCCCTGTTTCTTAAACTAAGTTCGATCAGTTGAAGACCGAATTGTTAGCCTTCTTGTTTTGATGATGTTTAACAAACAATTTATTTCTAATGTTTTTTGTCTAGTATTTGTGTTTTCGTATTTATTGTAGACAAACAACGTTGTTGGAGGATGGATGGAATAGAGCTTCAACGATCGTATCCAAAGGAGGTTGGCGGAATGTCGGTGAAGCTTATGCAATTTAAAGTTAAAGATCAAGTTCAAGCTTCATCCGCAAGTGTACCAAGTCAAGCTTAATTGAAGATCAAGATTGCTTGGGTAATATAGTGTATAGATTTTATATTATGTGTGTTATATACTCTAAGCTCAATATCTATACACACACATTTATTGGTTTCTTCGTATATATATATATATAGTTATATATATACATAAGTTTTTGTTTCTATGCATATATATAGTTATATATATACATACATAGTTTTTGAGTTTTCATGTTTATAAATATGAAATCATACATTTCATATTTACTATTGTGTTTTTGAAAACATTGCATAGAATATGTAATTTTGTGAAAATATTATCTTATTAGTTTATAGACTTCAATATCAGTTTATACATGTTTTACTAAGTCTATAAAAACATTTCACAAAGTTTCAAAAGTTGGTTTATGTCAAAACATCAAAATTCAAGCATCTTATATTTTCATGTTTTGGACTATTTTGTAAAATGATGATATTTTTCATTTGGGAAGTCCTTTTTGGAAACCAGCCATTATAGCATGTTTATTATCATGTCTACAATCATTCCCCAAAGTTTTATATTTTTTGGAATTTATTTGATATTTTTAAACAGTGTTTTAAAATCAGGAAATTAGATTTTCATGTATCAGATTTTGGTCGACCGATCCGGTCGACCGCTCATATGTGGATCGGTCGACCGCTCATATGTTCAGCCGTCAGTGGGCAGCAGAGAGTTTGTCGGTCGACCGGTCCGGTCGACCGAGAGCTCCATCGGTCGACCGCACCGGTCGACCGAAGATTGTCCAGAACAGTTCTTCGAATTTTTTGTTCTTCACGGTCGACCGAGAATATTTTCGGTCGACCGCCAATAGATCCGTTAGACTCTAACGGCTATTTCTCTGAGCTGTTTTCTGGGGGCTTTGCTGTCATTTGTTTTGGGGGTTTTTGCTGAGATCTTTAGAGGGTATAAATACCCCATTGCTGATCTCTTTTTAATAATGATCCAAGAAAATTTTAAAACAAGTTTAAGAAAGTTTTAATCAAGGGTTTAAGTTTGTTTAAGTTTGTTTAAAGTTTGTTTAGAAGCTTGTTTCCGGTAAAAGTTGCTGTTTTCATTGATGTTCTCTTTTTCGAGATCTGTTACAACTTCGAGCGTTACAACAGGGTAAAATGAAAACAAAAGGGTATTACAACTTTAACGAAAATAAACACGAGATCCCGGTTTGGTACGGTCTCACTTGCGTGGGTTGTTGGCCTGTGACGTGGACGTCAATATCCGTGGACCGCCGACTCTTCAAGATCCTTTCCGGTAAAATCCGGCAAAGTTTCGTCTATCCGCGGAGGGATATAGAAACAGAACTTCGTCGATCCGCGTGAGATCTAGAAGTTTAAAGCGTATATCTCGGCTAACGCGAGATAATAGCTCTTCTCAGTGTCGCCTGCGAAGGG
>BQKN01000620.1:187925-212253 GCA_022839385.1 Asparagus kiusianus
TAAATCGTCGTGCCAGTGGACGCTAATTTGCTAGTCGGGATTCCGAGATGATGCATCAATCGGAATGGCATGATGCTAACAGCGGAACCCGGATCGACTTGGATCCGGTTGACAACGCTGGAGCCAATATGCCCGGTGAAATACAGGGGCCTATCATGATTTGAGTTCTTCGTCTGCATATCTTCCTTGGTGAAAGAGATGCAGGGGAAGTGATGAGCCGCCAAATTGCATTGTTGAGCTGATGATTCTGGTTCTTCAGGAGATGGCTTGATGCGAGTTAAGAAGGCTTCTGAATCACTCAAGGTTTCTTGTAGTGCTTTCCGTGTATCCTTCGACAACCGCAGCAACTCGTATAGAGTTATCCTGGCCGGGATGTTGGCCAATTGCGCCATAATGTCGAAGTGGGGCTGAGAGCTTGCATTCCCCGGTTTGTCTCGTCCAATTGGATGATTGAATCGAGATTGCCTCGGGTTCTGAGCTTCTTGACGTACAGGCTCTTTCCCCTTATCCTTCTGCGGAATTCTCTCCGTAGCTGCTGGCGTTGGGGGAATTGCTGCAATCCCTAGTTCTGCCAGCGTCTTGGAAGGTGGGTTTTTGGTACCCAACTGTTCGGTAGCTTCCGGATACTTGAAATGATATTCGTTCCCGCTTCGGGTTACAAAAGCTTCCTGCTCGTCTTCAGAAAGCGGGAAGGTTGGAATTCTGTCGTCATCCACCCCCGGTATAGCAGAGGCTCCGCAACAGGATTTGCCCTTCTTCTTTGACTTCTTCTTGTTCTTGGTGGAAGAATTCGTGGCCCATTGTTCATCTCCGATCAAGTCCGGATGAACCCACAAGATTTTGCCATTTGGGGCTGTGTGTGGCACAAGCCCTTTCTGACGCTGTTGGTGCGGATCATCATTCACCGTCTTCACCGCCGCTTTGATCACCGACTCGTGTTAGAACCAACTCGAGGGAACAGATCCAAAGCTAATGGATACGGTGTTTGCACCCACCTTCTTCTCTTTGGGCTGCTTCATGGTGATAACCCCAACATCAATTAGAGCCTGAATTTTATCTTTGAGAGCGTAGCACACCTTGGTAGGATGGTGCACCGCTCGGTGGAATGCGCAGTATTTCGGATCGTTGACCCTCTTGGCATCTTCTTGATCCTGAATCGGCGGCAGCTTGATCTTGTTGTTCTCCACGAGGTATTTGAAAATACCCGGGATTTCATCCTCTTTGAATGAGTAG
The DNA here is from genome assembly GCA_022839385.1 of Asparagus kiusianus. Taxonomy (NCBI): domain Eukaryota; kingdom Viridiplantae; phylum Streptophyta; class Magnoliopsida; order Asparagales; family Asparagaceae; genus Asparagus; species Asparagus kiusianus. The sequence goes on from BQKN01000620.1 coordinate 189,159, forward strand.
ACCTTTGGGAACCTCGGCTCCCCAACCTTTTGCTTCTGGGGCTGTTGCTGCCATCTCGGTTGTTGAGGCGCCCTCTGTTGCTGCTGCTGCGGCTGCTGTGGCTGTTGCTGCTGTTGCGGTTGTGCTTGCACTTCAAAGACTTGATTTGCGACCACCGCATTCGCATGCGCCTTCCCTTTACCCTTGGGGGTAAAATTTGGTTGCGGGGTATTGTTGGGAATTTGCCCTCTCTCCGCCTTCTTCCTCTTGAGGAATCGCTCGGCTCTTTCTCCCCACACCTTCAAATCCTTCCAAGTCTTTGATGGAGCCATTCACATGGCTTCAAGGATGTCGAGGGTTAGGTTGTTGTGGCAAGTCTCGAGGATGAAATCCTCGCTGACCGGATCCCTGCAATTCATAGCTTTGTTCCGGAATCTCTTCACAAAGTTCTCAACCGTCTCGCCATTCTTCTGTTTTTCATCGAATAGTGTGCCGATCGAAATCTCGGTGTCATCATCAAAGAAGTTGGTTAGAAACATGTCCTCCATGTCATCCCAGCCATTGATGCTTCCAGGCTTGAGACGGCGATACCAATCGAAGGCAGCTCCGCGAAGAGTGCCGACGAATGACCGCACCATGAGGGGCTCATTTCCGGAAATGATTCCTAAATGAGACTTGAAGTAGATTAAATGCTGGGTAGGGGAACCCTTCCCATCAAACGGCGTAAAGTTAATCAGATTAAACTTTGCCGGATATGGGATCGATTCCCACTCCCTTGGATAGGGGCAGGGTATACCAGACCTTTTTACCTCTTGAGCACTCATCAACGCATTGATTTTGCTCTCCAAGTCTTTCATCTTCCTGTCCTCACTCGTCTCGGTCTTCGAGTGGCTTCTGGGAGAGGCGGCGTGGTCCTCTTGGGCATTATCTTCTGCGGGACCACCCCCATTGCTGGTGTTGACAGGAGGGACGTTAACATTATCCCCTTCCCGTTCATGCTCCTCTGGATTGCGTTGACTCGGTTCTCCTTGGTGAACCGTCATTGCCGCGATCTGTTGGTCGTGCATCTCCCTCATCCGCTGCATGGCCATCTCCATTTCAAATTTGAAGCTCTCCTTCTGCTTGGCCAGGGCTTCTTCAAGTATCTTCGACACTTGTTCGGCGCTGATCATGAGCGATTCATAAGGTCGGCCTGCACTTGAAGTTGTGTCATCGGATGCGACGGCGGAGCAGGTATCAGAATCAGCATCTGATTCTTCTTCTTCTAGGGAGAGTCCCTTTTGTACTCTTGGGTAATTCTTTCGTTTGATGGTTCCCGACCGCAACCATGTCATGCATCGGGAAGCCTCGGCAAGCTGATCCAAGTTGAGACGTGGTGTTGATCCCCCTCTGCCGGTCATGTTGACTGACACTTTCGAGTATTCATCCTCTCGGCGGAGCGGTTTCTTCTTGTGGAAACGCTTCGGCTTGGAGAGTCTCTCGAACACCGAGATTCTTGTTGGGGTCTGAGCACAGCAACACTCGGACAGCACTGCCTTGATAATGTTGGCACACGGGCAGCGGGACTCCATATCCTGCATGTATCTCTTTCGAGATTTTCCCACACCCCCGGCCCTGTAGTACAGCTCATCAGCTTGATAGCTGGAGCAACCTACAGAGTGTTGGTAGGTGTCCCTTGGTATAACACGCTCATCCTCAGACGAGTGTGTTTCCCTTTGGGAATGCAAAACTTGGTTAGATTTTTCAAGAGTGGCCCGTTCAATTTTACGCTTTTGGGAGCGTAGAAACCGAACGGGCTCTTTCAATTCGACTCGCAACTCAGTGCGGTCGGTGATAGGGGTTTTCCCTTTTTCATCTTTCTTGGGGGGATTGATTCGACCCCCGGTCTGGTTTTTAATTTGGGGACCTTTCAATGGTCCCAGCCGTTCTTTGACGGGTATTCTTCCTCGGTTCTCCGGTAAAGGACCAAGGCGACCCGGCAAAGGAACCTGGGATCTTGAATGATCCCCCTTTTTACCTGGCTCCGTTGAGGGTGCCGGTACAGGAGGAGTATGCTCTGATTTGGTTGAACTCTGGGCGATAATCTTGCCCTTCTTTGCTGGAAGTGTTGGTGTCGATTTTGGAACCCACACCGATCTACCTTTGGACGGTGTTTTGACCACCGTTTCTTGCTGCATCTCCTCTGCCTTCTTCAGGAGGAGCCGGGCATGTGCGAGTAGAGCGCGGCGCTTCTTGATTCGCTCCTCGAGCGTGGAGCGGTTCCTCTTGACGCGGATCCACTCACTTGCTTCTGTTTTGGAGGGGAGGTTGATTGCTTGCCGTTGCTCTTGTCGCTGCCTCGACTTCAGATCCTCTGCATAGCGCACTCCATCTTTCGACTCCTTAGCCCTGGCGAGCTGTTGAGCGAGGCGTTGGCGGCGTCTTTGGATTGCCCTTTTTGATGGAGTTGGAGCAGCATCACCCATTGCCTTTGGTGCTGTTGGATCTACGTTCTTGACCACACTGATCGACGCAAGGCCGTTGTGTGGTGCAAGTGTAGCAGCAGCGACGGCGGGGTCTTGAATTGAGGAGTTGGAGATCCCGCAAGCCCTTTTTGGAGATGGGTTCTTCCTGCGCCGGTGCGGAGAGGCAGATCTGGAGGAGGAGGAGGAGAGGTACTCTTCATACTTCTGCTGGTCGAACTCGTACTCGACCTCTTCATTCACCCGGATCTTGAAGGCCGGTTGCGTCACTCCGATCTCGGCAGCGTGATCGGTGGCTCCCACTGTGATCGCCAGCTTGTTTCCGGTAAAAGTTGCTGTTTTCATTGATGTTCTCTTTTTCGAGATCTGTTACAACTTCGAGCGTTACAACAGGGTAAAATGAAAACAAAAGGGTATTACAACTTTAACGAAAATAAACACGAGATCCCGGTTTGGTACGGTCTCGCTTGCGTGGGTTGTTGGCCTGTGACGTGGACGTCAATATCCGTGGACCGCCGACTCTTCAAGATCCTTTCCGGTAAAATCCGGCAGAGTTTCGTCTATCCGCGGAGGGATATAGAAACAGAACTTCGTCGATCCGCGTGAGATCTAGAAGTTTAAAGCGTATATCTCGGCTAACGCGAGATAATAGCTCTTCTCAGTGTCGCCTGCGAAGGGCAACACCAAGGAACAGAAGGGGGTGAATGAAGGGTGCTGATGAAGAACGCCTTACTCCTTGCTCCGGCAGGGCTTCGCCGCTATCTTGCAGACTCTGACTCCTCACTCCGGCAGGGCTTCGCCGCTCTCTTGCAGAATAATCCTTGGCTAAGATAATTCAGCCTTGAATTGAGAGCAAAAATCAGGAGCCCCCTCACAAAGGAGGCCAAGGGGGCTATTTATAGCCACAAGGAGAGGGGGGGGCTGATGTGAGACACCTCCTAGGGTGTCTTGGCTTTGCCAAGACACCCCTCGGGTGTCTCGGGCCTACCGAGGCCCATTTGGGTGTCTCAACGCAGTCCGAGGCTGTGCCGTTGTCCTGCCGTTGACTCGCCGTTGACTTTTCGTCCGAACTCGGATTTGAGTGATTTCGGATGCATTGGAATCGTGACGGCGAGCTCTGTAGGCCCCAATGGTTGGATTATCCATGGGGTGATCGGGGCACAGCGGGCGTTGGTCCAATTGCGGTGATCGCGGGGTTTTCGGTCAACCCGTATCCTCGTGATTCTGACATTCTGTCGGATCACGTCATCCGTCGGTTTGCTTCAATCGCTCACCGGCGTCATTTGAGCTCTTGTGAACTGCGTAGCGTCGTCCGAACGTCGATCGTTAATACCGAGCTGTGAGTGGGGACCTATCGGCAATTTTCGATGCCTACAAAGCTTTTAAGCAATTGGGTGTTTGAGTTTGAGAATTTAATTCCACAAGAGCTTGAGGAGATCATCTATTGCAGTTTGAGCAATCAACTATTCTCCCTCCATCTCTTGTCATCTATTGAGAAGTTTTCTAAACTCTATTTCTAGCTCTTTTATATATTTGATTATTATTGTTATTAAGCTAGATCTACATTGAGTTTAGTTTTGACTTATATCTCTTTGTTCACACACAACCTTTTGAGCTTATTGTATTTACATTCATAGTATAATTTGGGGTTGTGGGTTTGTGACTAAGAGTTGTGCTTAATTGAGTTCTCACCTTGTTTAGAGAATAATCATTTGATTTATATTGTGCTTATTGTGAGATTCACTTTGTAATACACTTGTACACCGAGAGAAGTGTGTGGCGAGAGTCGGGGATCGTCCCAAGAGGAGTGGCGTCGGTTGACGAACCTAGGGAGAGGTTGTAACCGAGCACTTGAGGGAGACACGTCTAGTTCAACACTTGAGAAGGTGTAGACTGGGATTGCAAGAGTGTTGATTGTAGAGTTTTCGATAAACTAGAAAACCATATTGTGTGGTGTAAACGTTATTCGGGTGAACGTAGAAAACCCGGTTGTGTTAGTGGAGATCTCCTCGAGGTGAGGAGCGGAGACGTAGGTCAAGTGGTTAGACCGAACTCCGTGACCATATCGTTTGTTTGTGATTGCATTGGCGTACTTTTACATTCGTGCTTATTATTCATATTGCCTTTGTCAATTGCTCATTGTTGTTTTTCCCACTATCTAGTTTATGATTAATTCACCCTTGTGCTAGTTTACATATGCTTGCATATATCATATTGTATATCTATTTGGTAGGATATATCACATTGTGTTAGTTTTATATCCTTGCACATACATTGCCTATATCTCTTTGTTAGGATATATCTTGTTGTTCATATTGCTTATCCTAGCTCATTTATCTTGTTGTATTTCATACTTGCTAGGATAACTTATTAATTAGTTTTTAATTGGCATTTTAATCGGATTAGATTAGCATAAGACCCTAATCACCCCCCTCTAGGGTCTAACATTAATCAGATTAAGACTATCATAGATTGACTTGCGTCGACAATGGAGCATCTGAACACGGGAGGAGTCCAAAATTGCGTTGATGGTCGCCAATGACGCGATCTGGCTCCACAGAACAAATTCAACAGCAACAACGATGACTGTAAACCCCTATGTTGCGGTACTTATGATCGCAGAGACTACCAACGACGGGACAATTATGATACTAGAGGATTAAATATATCATCCTTCAATGGAAAGTTTCATGCTGATGATTTCCTTAATTGGATTGATGAAGTGGATAAGTATTTTGAGTATGAGATAATCCTAAAAGATTGGAAAGTTAAATTAGTGATTTACAGGCGTAAAGGAAAAGCATCTGCATTGTGGGATGAAGTATTGATAAATCGATACCATGAAGGGAAGGATCCAGTTCGAACGTGGGCAAAGATAAAGAAATTATTGAGAGACTATTTCTTACCTTCTAACTACAAACAATGTCAGATGTCTTTGAAAGATTTTTTTACCTTAGCTGACACAGTCCGTCTAGTAAAGAAGGTGGAGCGAGAACTTGAACAGAATGACAAAAGACCTTCATCATGGGTGTTTTTAGAGAGTAATCAAACTACTTATGATTATGGTAAAACTAAGAAACCTCAATACATTTTTTAGAAAGAGTCTAGATTTGTGAAGAGCATCAAAGAAGTAACAACAAAGACTTCATCAAATACGTCAATCATAGAACTAGAGACATTCAAGACAGAGGTTGCTAAGGAGAAGGTTTTTTTTTCTATTGGCATACAATGAGACTCTCACCACTAAAAATGAAGATTTTGCCACCATCAAGATTCATCCTGACGTTTCTAATATTGATGGTGATATGTTAATGAAGACAAGTATTATGCATGACATTCTCAAAGATGTCATGAGTGATTTTGCACATATTGTTGTTGTCCCGATGGAGAAAAAAAGATAAAATAGAGAGTAAGAAAATCAATGATATGCATGCATTACTTAGTGGAGGACCCAAAATAAAGGAAATGGAGTGCAAGAGAAACTCTTCTTTTGAAATAAAGAGTGTTAATGATTTTGACAAGATAGAAATGAAACTGCAGACACCAGAATATAAAAAGCAACAGGGAAATAATTTGGAGGAGTTTTTCAAGTCATATTTAGATCCACATGGCATCATTCATATTAAAATAATATGGGAAAGATTTATTCAAAAGTTTGATTCTGAAGAGGTCCTAGCTGAGAAGGTAAGAGAACCGATGGAGAAAATTAATGCTAAATATAAGGCAGACACTGATTTATGCAGGAGAAGAAAAGTTTTATCAAGGAAGATGCTATTCAAAAAAATATAATTTTAGAGTCAAGCTTCTTTCAACAATGGGAGACTGATGTAGGATACATAACGAGCAAATTCATGAAAAAGTGGGACTTTCAAGAGTCAAATGCGGATATGGATGAATTATTGACTAGCCGTAGAGAAATAACCATATCTCCCAATCCGGAAGGCGGATTCTAACATGTTATATATGAAAATCGCCTATCTCGACGAGATAAAGTTAATAAATTTGACGAAAACCGATTATACCATCAGTAACACCTGTTTTTGACAGATTTTAGAAATAATCAGCCTTCAGTTTATTTTTAGTAATAAAGTTAGAGTCAATTTAAATTAGGAAATAAATTAAATGTTAGAGTCAACTTAGATTAAAAAACAAATTTAATTTTATTTCATGATTTGTATCCTCTATTATACAAAGTCTTTTGAGGATAGAATTTGATACTTTTTATTTCTTTATAATTCTAGTCTTACGAAGAGTCTTATTTGTTTTTCTATTTAAGAAGAGTCATGTAACCCTAAAGAATAATAATCTTTTATCAATAGAATTCCTCTTTATATTTTTTTTTGTGAATTCAAAGTTCTGCGTGGACTTGGAGATAGTTCTTTGTAGATTCAGAGAACAACCCTTGGTGAATTTCGAGGCTTATCACTTCCGCTCTATGTCAATGATGCAATTCAAAAATTGCCCCCCTCATATCCCCGCGAATGGTCCTGTAAATCAACCCATATGTTGCGGGTGTTCTGACTAAATTTTTACTCCCAATCAATTACTCATATTATTTGCATTTTCAACCAGAAGTGATTGTCAAAGAGAATCATATACTAATGCACTATCAAATGTACAAAATGTATGAAGAAATTTTAGAATTGTGATATTATAATTTAACAAGAGCGTAGAATTATTCTTACTTCGTAACTTGACCCTCCTCTTTGAGTAAAGAGGGAACTAGTATCGAACTAATATCATGACATTGTAAATAGAAAGGTATATATGAGAAAACTGTATGTGCGCTACCAGCTTACGGAGTTTGTACGCTGCAGGGACTTTTTTTGAAAAAAATCATCCGATCTCTCTGCCACAAATTCTGATCTCGTGACCCCAAATCCAGATCTCAAATAAATCTCCAAATCTCTCTCTCCCCAACTCCCTTTCCTCTTGCGCGATCCCCAAATCTCTCTCTCCCCAACTCCCTTTCCTCTTGCGCGATCCCCAAATCTCTCTCTCCCCAAACCCCTTTCCTCTCTCCGACGCAGCACCCAGTTCCTCTCTCCGACACGAGCACCCAGTTCCCCTCTCCGACGCAGCCAACGCCAGCATCCAGTTCCTCTCTCCGCCTCCCTACAGCCGACGCGAGCACCGAAGTTCCTCTCCGCGCCTCCCTGCAACCGACGCGAGCACCCAACCTCGCCACGACTATTTCTCAGGTGAAATCCCTATCCGATTGCTAATTTTTGCTAATTTAGTATTTTTTTTACCTTCAAAATGATTATATAACAGTCATACGTATGAAAAAGTTTGGATTTTGATTTGTGGGTCTTGCTTAGTTTGTGATTTGAGGAGACCCATTTGATCTTTTTTTTTATTTTTTGTGATTTGTGGGTCTTGCTTAGTTTGTGATTTGAGGGAGACCCATTTGATCTCATTTTGCTAATTTTGCTATGATTGCCAAATTTTGCTAATTTAGCATTTTTTTTAACCTCTAAAATGATTATATAACAGTCACAGGTATGAAAAAGTTTGGATTTTGATCTCATTTAGTTAAACCATGCTCATATTAAAATTAAACTAGGGTAGATTAACATTTGAGGGTAGATTAAACTAGGGTAAATTAAACTAGGTATGAAAAAGTTTGGATTTTGATCTCATTTAGTTATGACAAGAATATTACCTACTTAGCTAATATCTCACTAAAATCCTAATCTGTCTAATCTGTTAAGGACTTTTGTTATTTACATTTACAATCCTTAACATGACAGACATTTTGAAAATTATTCTAATAACTATGCACACATTATTGTTACTCTATGTAAATTATTAATGTAAACTGTGATTTTTACATTTTGTGATTGTGCGAGTGAAAGAGAAGTTAATTGAATCTACCACTACAACAAAGAAATTTAGAGAGTGTAAGACAGTAGATAAGAGGTCGACGATTATTTCTAACATGTATGTACCTCCCACCGCACTTATAATTTACTGATTATTTCTTTTTAAACCATACTTTTTTAGGTGGTCCATGGTAAGAAAGAGTTTTTACATTGTTAAGAGAGGTCGACGATGTGGCATTTTTTATAATTGGGAGGACTGTAAAAAGCAAGTTGATAAATTCCCAAATGCCACATATAAAGGGTATGCAACGTACGAAGAGGCTTTGGTTGAATTGGATAAGCACATGCTCGCTTGTGATTCAGCATCCAACTCAAGACATGTCTAGACACCTTTTTATGTCCCGACTCCTGATTCTGCATCGAGCTCAAGAACTACTATTTCCCCGATCTATGTTTTTTTATTAGGTTCAGTGTTTACAGTATTAGTGTTTGTAGTATGTATCGTTGTAGTATTTATTTTTTCTATATTGCAAAAATTATGTGATTGTGAGAACTTATGTATCGAGTAAGAAATTATGTATCTGGTGTGATTGTGAGAACTTATGTATCTTGTAAGTACTTATTGTGTATCTGGTATTATGAAAATTAGAGATGCCTGAAGATGAAACGATTGAGTTGTTGTTATGCATTGGTTAGTGGAAATGTATATTGAAGTTGTTATTTCAGGTTAGTGGAAATGTATATTGAACATATTGAAGTTGCAGTTAACTCCCTTGAAATTTCTCACAATTCTTTGATGGCATCTTCGACTCAGTCATTTTATATCAGCTACACGCAGATGTCTTCCAACTGGAAACATGCTTGTAATGCAAGCAAATGTCAAAGAAGCTAACTTCATTCATTAACTCTCATCACCTACCATTTTCCTGCCATCAGTATACTGTTTCTTGATGTGTAACTGAAAAATTAAAACCCCATTTTCGTGTATTGGTTTGGTGAGCTTGATCCTGAAGAAGACCTGGCTCGTTTTTGTTAGTTGTCGCATTGCCCATATTGATAAAGCTGTTGCTTAATTGCTCAAAATTTGCATGTTATAAATAAGAAAAATGCAAGCTTAGTTGTAGTGGGAAAGTTGTAACAGCATGCCTGGATAGTTGTAAACAACATCATCCATCCATACACAAAACACTATAAATCTTCACTAATTCATGCTTTTGAGCAAGATGAAAACATAAATAATATTCATGCACTAACAGCAAGATGAAAACATAAAATGTGAAACCAAAAATTAAAGACACAATCAGTCTTAATACATAAAGTCCAAGAAGGGACCGTCTCCTGTATATGAATCCATTGCCAGCAGAATCGAATACCAAAAAGGGACCGTCTTCTGTATATGAAAAACCAAGGCATAAAATGTAGTAATACATCAGTAGCTACAAGACACAATCAATCTTAATACATAAAATCCATATCAACTAACCACTAACACACACACATACCTCTATATAAACTCATCAAAATAGACAGTCCCCTGTACCAAGAAGGGACCGTTTCCTGTATATGAATCCATTGCCAGCAAAATCGAATAACAAGTCTTGAAGATGAGCAGGGCTGAGAGAGTGAGGACAAGGAGAGAGACATTGATGAGCAGCGCTGTAAGAGAAACACATGCACAAGCAAATAAATTGTTAGTTAAAAGTTAAAAACAGAGCAAATAAAGTGTTGTAAATGATTGATACAGAAAAATGCAAGCAATCATACGTACATGGACTAGGGTAGCCCAATGAACAAACCTCATAATCCACCATCTGTGCATATGTTTAGCTGCAAATTACATGACAAATTAATCATGAGATATGACTTTGTGCTATCAAGTTTCATAAACTTATATAGGGCTAAAACTGAATAGAAACGAAAATTGTACCTTTCCAAGTTGACTTTACAGCTCGTTCTATAATGCCCGAGTTCACCACATCTGCTACATATGCATTTCTTCCTTTCCTTCTTTTTCCTGTGCCTATTCTAAACCTGACTGGATTCTAGTAGCATTGCGTGGACGACCTTTAGTCCTTGCAGGTCTATCAGGATCACGAACTGTTATCTGAGGAATGTTCTCTATTGTATGTGAAATGGGTGCGGAAGGTTGAGGAATATCCATCATTTGATCTTGAGTTTCTCCAACTTCTTCTTCAAGTGATTCCATAAAATTTGTTAGCACATCATCAAGTTGTTGCATCTTCTCTTCTAAATCAAATGCAAGCTCGAGCACATTATTGAATTTTGCTCTTAAAGCCAAAGATTTTAATAAATTAATCTTCTCTTCATAGCTGGTGATGTTTCTTCCAAATACAATGTTGCTAACCCCAATGTTACGATGTCGAGCATGTATGGTCCAACGGTGTAGGATGTAATGGTCGGGTAATGAATCCATTTGCCTAGCCATCATTAGCGATAATATATGTCTACATACAACACCATTAGTTTTAAACAAAGCACAAGTGCAACAGAACTGTATCTAACTGGATTATTCACAAGTAACCACCTCCTATTTTCCTCTATCTGTAAACTTACAGATCTTGTATTCAACAATATCCTTATCTTTTCTTAATTCTTCACAAAGCTCTGTACCAAATCCTTTGAATTCAATTTAGAACACATCAAACATATTGAGTGTATACGTTTCTCCAGCTTGGATCTATATTGGGTGTCAATGAGCATGACAGGCTTTGTGTTAAGACTCTTAAAATCTTTATGAGCTTCACTTAAGCGATGATGAGTTACTGCTTTTTCATATTGTGTCACAAACTCGTGTAATTGAGTCTGTGAGTTAACATACCCATCAAAAAATGCATTAATACTTTCACTCCTTTGGCTCGACCTCATTCCAGCAAAAAAGTGTCCTTTAGATAACATGGCACCCAGTGTTCTCGACATTTATAAACTATTTGCAACCATCCATCCCCTTCTTCATTTATATCAAACTTATCCTTCATCTCAAGCTAATATCCTTCATATTGTTCAATTGAAGAACTATTATACCACAAGCCCCAATACCTTTGAAACTCTTCGCCATAATGAGACCCCAAAGTAGGCAAATGATCAGTAATGTACTTTTACATGTGCCAATAGCAATAACGGTGTCTTGTCGTTGGAAACACTGAGTAAATAGCATTACACATTGCTCTATCCTGATCTGTTATAATAGCACCCGGTTCAACCCCATGCATGCATTTTAGCCATTCTTGAAATAACCACACAAATCTATCTTCCTGTTCATCGTCTAGTAATGCACAACCAAGTAAAGTGGACTACCTATAGTGATTTACACCAGTAAATGGAGCAAATGGAAGACCGAACTTATTAGTTCTGTATGTCACATCAAACATAATAACATCACTGAATTTCAAATAAGATGCTCTTGATCTTCCGTCGATCCAGAAAACACTCCTCATTTGGCCACTACTGTTTACTTCTATTACAAAATACAATTCTGGATCATTCGCTATCGTACTCTGAAAATGTCGAATGATAGATATGCATTCATGACCAATATCGTTGACTCTTTGGGTTCTGATTTGATCAATGCACTGTTGTAATGTCACAAATTCACTGTCTCTTCCATTGGTTGCATTGATAACACAAGAAATAGTGGAAGGAGGCATACCTTATTCTCACAGACTATCAATAAGTTTTTTACATGTTTAAGTTTTATGGAATTGTTGATGTGATCTGTACATTTTTGCTTTGTCTGGACTACTCAACACATGATTTGTATGTTCTTCAACAAACCCCGTGACCTCCCATGATTTGTCCTCCAATAATTTAACTCGCATCATTGCCTTACATCCCACTCGGGTCTCTGGCCGAAGAGGGATCTCTATCTTGCCACTATTAGGTTTATAGCCCTCCTTATCACAAACAAACTTTCTGTCTACCACTTCTCTAGTCTTGCGAGAGTAATTCACCGTGCTCTTTCTTATTCCAAAACCATCAACAATGCATAAGAGTTATAATAGTTAGAAGCTTCTTCATAACTATTAAACTTCATTCCTAGTAGTGGTTTAGGAGCATTTACAGTATTGGCCGCAGTTTCACTTCCAATAACACTTGATTCTCTCATTCCGAACTCTACACTATTTAAATTTGTTTCCTCCATTCCGAACTCCTAAAGAAGAAAATAAATTCAATCACAAACAAACTTAGTATTTTTGTTATGGTTAGAATTTAATAGCAGTAAGCTTAGCTAACGAAGAAAATTTTATAGTAAAATTAAGTTGTCATTTTACTAATTACATCATCCACAAGAAATAGTAAACCCTCTACCCCCTCGTACAAAAAAGAAAATGAAAACACAACAAGCATTCGTTTTGTTGGATATTTTGTTTTGTAAATCCTTTTGAAAACATGAAATCCCTATGACTGTTAAATCATTAACCTGGATTTACTAGGCCAAGATGGATTGTTAAAACACCATGAAATCTTTATTATATATACAGAGATTGATTGACCTCTAATCATAAGGCACCTTAAACATTTTCCCTTCTCCATATTATTTGGGAACAAAGAAAAACATTAATAATGACAATAGATATTCGATACTTTTATTCTTTCAACCCACTGTACTTCATTTTTCAAACAGAAAGATATTAACACCTAATTATCGAGTTTGTATCATTACTAATGACAATAGATAATAACAAGTCACTCATTAATAATGACAATAGATAATAAAAGATCAAATTGGTCTCCCTCAAATCACAAACTAAGCAAGACCCACACATCAAAATCCAAACTTTTTCATACCTATGACTGTTATATAATCATTTTGGAGATAAAAAATGCTAAATTAGCAAAAATTGGCAATCGGATGGGGATTTCACCTGAGAACTAGTCGTTGGGGGGTTGGGTGCTCGTGTCGGCTGTAGGGAGGCGGAGAGAGGAACTGGGTGCTCGCGTCGGCTACATTGGAGAGAGGAACTGGGTGCTCGCGTCGGAGAGAGGAACTGGATGCTGCGTAGGAGAGAGGAAAGGGGTTTGGGGAGAGAGAGATTTGGGGATCGCACTGGAGGAAAAGGGGTTGGGAGAGAGAGATTTGGGGATTTATTTGAGATCTGGATTTGGGGTTACGAGATCAGAATTTGTGGCGGAGAGATCGGATGATTTTTTCAAAAAAGTCTCTGCAGCGCACAAACTCCATAAGCTGGCAGCGCACATATAGTTTTCTCTATAATAAAAGCAAATACCAGAGCCACTAAATTTGGGATTTTGTCATATATACCCTTCATATCTTTCATATTTGCAAAATTACTATCCAAATATTGGTATTTGTATAACTGCTCTCCAATTCTCTCACATCGATATTCTCTACCCTTTTCACTTAACACTTTTAGTTTTTAAAAGGGATATTGTAGCAATCCTATTGGAAAATTTGACATTGTCTTGTTAAAAACCAACATTCTTAACTTGGAACTGTAGGAAAACCCAATGGGCTAGTTTGGAAGGCTAATTATGTAAATAGCAAGATATGAGGGGTAATTTTACAAATATTGAGCATTGGAGGTGTATATATGCAAAACCAATAAATGCATTCATTAATTACTTACCCAGAAAACGACTATTTTTCTTCCACCAAAATGAAAGTAAAAAAGAAACGTTCCCAATAATATCTATTGTTTCAAATCGTGCCAAATGATTACAATTTGACATGACCCAATATATCAAGACCAAAGTGTCAGAAAAGGTTTCATTGTGGTCAAAAACACTTCATTGTCTGTTTACAAACACTAAGGATTAAGCTGTAAAGTACACGTAATTAGTCCCTTAATACACACGCCTCAACAAAGCACTTCGAGGTTATGCACTTCCCAAGGAAATTTGCCATGCGAACAATTGGAACAAATGATGAGAAATTATAACTAGCGCAACCATTTCCTCTCACTTATTGCTTCTCTAATCACTCGATCTATGTTCATCTTGATTCCTTTGTTATTTTGCTCTCATTCTTTGAGGGGAGGAAGAAGAGAAAGTTTCATAGTTTTGATCTGTTTACTAAGTCGTTGGTGTATTAATTATCATTTGCTTCTTAATTAGATACATCAGCTATCTAGTGAACATTGCTCATTTTAATTTCTCGTAGCTCCTCTCACAATGCAAGGAGAATGTCATTGTTTGGGATCGTGAGGGTTTATCAAAGGATATCCTATAGAGAAATCTTTTGGCATTCTGTCCACCTCCATAACTTAGCCAATCTCATTTTCAGATGTAGGATGATAAATAAATGAAGAACAGGAGGTGGATAGTTTGCCAACAGAGCTCTGTTGGATTCTCATTGTAAAACCTAATTCATGATCCATCCGTTATATGGCACATATATGTGTGTTTTGTAACAGAAGAAGGCGGTGTGGCAAGAGGGGGGAAAAGAAAAGAATAGAAATAAAGGTACTCTAAGAACTCTAAATTTTCGTATTGTTTTCTTTTTACATTTTTTCCTTCATTTATCATATGGTCATGAATGATGTTGACGAGCATATAAGAAAGCCTAGGTATGTGTTTGTCCTCTAGGTTTATAGATTTTCTAACTTTGGCCCAACAATGAGGTAGAATTAAAGCCTCTGTAATAACAGATACAGTAAAGTGGCGGTCCTAATAGCGTATGTTAGCGCGCGATTTTGTGCTGCTAATTTGTTCCTCTGCCGAGTTCTAGATGGCAAAAAAGAAGAGAAATAGTGGGAACAAGATCTTTAATATTGGTTTTCGAGCTTCTAATTCGAGTTTGCTTTCTCCTGCTGGTCAATCTGATATTAGATTTGTTGAAGATGATGAAGGATTCATCTCAAATGTAACGAGTTCAACTGGACCCAGAGGAAGAAGAAGAAATCAATGGCGGATGTACTTGATTCTACTAATTCTCTATTAGATCCCTGTTATGCTTAGGCGACTACTCAGATGATTGGGGTTCAAGCTCATCACATAAGTAAGTCTCCTCACTCTCAAAATGATGCTAGTAGTTTTGTTAGGGTGTCCTGGGCTGATGAGATTGAGTTGGAGAATGATTCCCCTATTTCTCCTTTGTTTCAACATCTGACTTCTAAATTGACAAGTGCTTTTGGTTGTTCCATTGATTTCTAAATCGATTAATGATATTGCTACTGTTCCATTAAATTCAGTTGAATGTCTGAGAAATGCTGATATTATGGAACCTATAACTAATTCAACTACTGAGAATCTAATACTGAGAAATCTGATTTCCCCTTGTGGAGTCTACTAATGATGTTCATGTTTCGGCTCAAGATAAAAATACAAGGAAGAGTTGGGTAAGTTTCTTTGCAGGTAATAGGAAACCTCGTTGTGGCTTGGATTTGAAATATGTACCCTCTGAAACTAATGATAGAGTGACCTTTAATGATGAGGAGTGACCTTTAATAGAAATTTTGTGCAGAAAGTTTGGGCTCATATGACTATTCCTGAAGTTTGTCTTCTCAAGGCAGGATTATTTCTTTTCAAATTCAAAAATAAAGAAGAAATGAGTGATATTCTCGAAAATAGACCTTGGTTTT
Source organism: Asparagus kiusianus (assembly GCA_022839385.1). Lineage (NCBI taxonomy): Eukaryota > Viridiplantae > Streptophyta > Magnoliopsida > Asparagales > Asparagaceae > Asparagus > Asparagus kiusianus. Next base: position 204,984 of record BQKN01000620.1, read on the forward strand.
TTGGTTCTAGACCTCTACCATTGAAGCCTTGGTCTATTGGGGAGGAAATTGACAAGATTAATGATTATATTTTTCCTATGTGGATCCAACTACCAGCACTAAGACTCAACCTATAGAATGCTAAAGGCATAAGTGTTATGTTCCCATTCGCCAAAAGGCAACCCATTGCCAAGCAACGGATAGGTGTATCGCATGCTATGCCCCAATCAAGTTAGCGGCCAGAAACCAGTAGGGACGACAATTCAGCAAACTTGTCGAGTCGACATTCCCTCACATTGATAAGAAAGGCGATACTTGCCGCCCCCTTTTTTCGAAGATGACTCGTCACGAGCCCAATCGACCATTTGCTAGACGTCTCGTGAGGAAGACTCGAAAGGCGTTACTTCTCGATGAAGTTAAAAGATAACTTCTGCCTCGAACCTCTCCCACTGGCACCGTGTCTGAATCGTATTTAATACATGATAGACTCATCATGCCTCTAGTCCCGATAGCCTACATGACTCATCGAACCACGTAGGCACCGTCATGCCATTAATCACTTCCTATTAAATGCTGAGTTGATCACTTATCCAGTCCCCAGCTAACACTTATAAAGTAGGTGTTGTCTCAGCCGCCAGCCCACACATTGCCACTGCCATCTTGTGCTCGGCCGAAGTGATCGATCTACCTCTATACCCTTAGTATAAATGAAGGTACTATTCTATATTTTAGAGAGAGAATCAGATCTGATCTAAAATAGGATATTGATTTGATTCTTAATCTGATCTTTAAGCAGACATACTATATATATAAGAACTCACACAGTTCTTATTTTTTCTAACTCAAGTTCATCAGCTAACATGATCATTGGAGGAACCACGGGGGAACCAAGCCCCGTCATCTCATGAGTTCCTACTTATGTAGATTCATCAACCCCACTAAAAGAACAAGACATAAAGTCAAGGGAGAAAGCAACCCCTCATCAGTACTCAACACTACCATCCAACCACGGATAGAACTGACTATGTGATTACTAGTACATCAACAATTTAGCGCCCACCATTGGGCACCTTTCTTTTTTGAGAAAATATGTCAGGTTCTAAACATGGGTCTGACCCATTTCACTCTGTAGAACAATATCAGAGCTACGTTACTCGAGCCCAACTTCAGGAAACAGCTCAAAAGCTTTCTCAGTCTCTCCAAGAGCAATTTGTACCTTTACTATTGAACTTCTTAGTCGGTTTCTGCAGACACAATGAGCTACCTCAAATATCCCTCCACCTTCTGGAGACCAGCGGTCGAAGACTCATACTCCTTCTGGAGCATAGCGAGTAGTCTAGCCCCAGACTTCTCATGATGATGTGGATCATGTTCAACACGTGTCCCCGCTACCGCGTCGATCAACTCGCGTAGACGAGCCTCGACGATATCACCACCATCACCAGGAGACCTCTGGTAAGAGTCTAGGCCCAGGTCACTTTGGGGACCGCACTAGGGGAGTGGTCTCTAAGACTCTCCTCCATCATCGTGCCTCTCCTGCCCCCTCTGGATAAAACTGAGTGTATAGACCGGTAGCAGACGCCATCAGGGTGAACACCCTTCTCTTAGATGACCTTATGAATGTTCTATGTGAGAAGTTTAAAATGCCTCATAGGAGAAGTACAAAGGCTAGGGAGAACCCTCCGAGCATGTTCAGAATTACTATGACGTGATGAGCATGCTCCAAGCTTCGGAAGTAATTATCTGTCGATGTTTCCCCATCACTCACTCTGGGAGTGCTATGTTCTGGTGGAATGCTCTTGAGAAGAAGTCCATCGGCAGTTTCCAACAACTCAGCCAGATGTTCATCCACCACTTTTTGGCTGACACCAAGCAAAAGCTACCCTATCATGTATTGATTCAGATGAGACAGGGGCCCTAAGAGAGCCTTCGAGCCTACTTCAAGAAGTTCAAGGCAAGGAGGTTGGTGGTCAATGACCTAGGGAGTACAGTTGCCATGTCCGCACTCGTGGCCGGGTTGTAGAGCAATGAGTTGACTGGCTCGCTTGCCAAGAAGCCAGTCGCCAACTATGAGCAGTTGTTGGCCAAAGCCTACAAATATATGGACATGGAGGATGCTTGAGCCTACAAGGCGTCAGCCAAGGATATATCGACATGAAGGATGCTCGAGCCTATAAGGTGTCAGCCAGGGCCACAGAGACCTTCGTAACCACAGCTTCAATAGCACTAACAATCCCAGCAACCCCGTCTACTTTAGCAGTAGATCCGGTGGTAGCACTAACACAAGAGTCGGCTAGAGGCGTCCCTGCAAGGCAGGAGTGGCCGAGAGACCTTCCGAGAGTTGACCCTCATCCCAATCGATCCAATAGGAGAGATCGACAGAAGGACCACCTGCTGAGATCGGCCCTCACCATCTCAATACCTCCCTAGTATCAACTCCCTCCTTGGTTCATAAGGAGGGACACCTCAATGAGCCTACTCCTAAGATGACATCGAATCCCAAGAACCATAACATAAAAGGAGTTCTGTCGTTATCACAAGGATCACATCCATCTCACCAATGACTGTCGTATCATTAAGAGGGATATTAAGTACCTGATTGAGAGGGGCCATTTGAAGAACCTCATCTCTCAATGGAGTTGCAGGGAAGCTACCCCAGCCAAGGAGCACAGAAGATCCTACTCGCGGTCGTCTCATCCTTGATCACGCTAAGACAGCCGACACCCGGAGCCCAGCCACAAAGGAGTCATCAACATGATCAGTGATGGTCCCACTACTGGAGGGTCATCCAATAATTCTCGGAAGATATATGCTAAGTGGGCTTCGCGGGTCAACCAAGGCCACAAGAGGATGAAGGCAGAGGAGCTCATATCTTTTGGGGATGCCGTCTTGCAAGGCATTAAGATGCCTCATGACGATCCTATCATTATAACCATAGCAATTCATGGCTATCAGGTGAAATGAATCATGGTTGACACAGGGAGATTGATGAACATCTTATATGTCGACACTTTCAACTAGATAGGCATCGACAAATCCCGCATGCTCCCCCATAGAGGACCCCTCATAGGATTCATCGTCCACTCTCTTTTTCCAGAAGGGATGATTACTCTCCCTCTAACAATTAAAGAATACTCTAGGCAAGCCACTGTCCAAGTCTAGTTCCTGGTGATGAATCTCAAGTCGGTCCACAATGTCATCCTAGTTTGAACCGTCCTCCATCTCTTGTGGGTTGTGCCTTCAACTTACTACCAGATGGTCAAGTTCCTGACTACTAATGGAGTCAGAGTCACCAGGAGCAATCAACAAGAGGCTTGGTCCTATTACCTGCTCTTGACCAAGGGCAAGGGCGTGCAAGACGCCATGTCCAATGAGAAAGCCTGCCTCCAATTGGAGAAAACAATGAAGAAGGAGAGGATGACACCGGTGGAAGAGGTTCAGGTGATGCCCATTGACCGAGAAGGACTGAAGATGATCAAGATTGGGTCTAGTCTAGTAGCGCCCTTGCAAGGAGCCTTGACAGAGTTCTTGTAGGAAAACACTATGTGTTCGCCTGGGGACCCAAAGATATACCGAGGGTTCCACCGAAGTGATAAGCCACGAGCTGGCTGTCGATAGACACACCAAGCCTATCCGACAAAAGAAGAGGCATCTCGGCCCGGAGCGCCAGAAGGCAACGACTGACGAGATCAAACACCTTCTTAGATATGGCTTCATCCAAGAAGTCCAATACCCTAAGTGGTTAGCTAATATGGTATTGGTGAAGAAAGGGCTAAACAAATAGAGGATGTGCGTGGACTTCACCGACCTCAATAGAGCTTGTCCTAAGGATAGCTATCGTCTACCTCGAATCGATCAACTAGTCGACGAGAGTGCGGAACATGAGCTGCTCAGCTTCATGGATGTCGTCTCCAGCTACAACCAGATCTTTATGATAGAGCATGATCAGTAGAAGACCTCCGTCATCACTGATTTGGGAACTTATTGCTACAAGATGATGCCGTTTGGTTTGAAAAATGCTGAAGCTACCTATCAGAGACTTGTCAGTAAGGTCTTCAAGCACCAGATCGGCTGCAACTTGGAGGCTTATGTAGACGACTTTCTAGTGAAGTCAAAGCAAACATCGGCCCATATATAAGACTTGGACGAGACCTTCTCTACCCTCTGTCACTACCGAATGAAGCTCAATCCTACTAAGTATGCCTTTGGAGTGCAATCGGGAAAATTAATTCGGTTATCAAATCCAATAGACACCAAAGTAGAGTGATGGTTCTCTACAATAATATGGGTTATAGAATCACTGATGGTGAGGGGATTGTAAATGAATTAATTTCATTTATAAGAACCTTATGGGTATTGTAATTGCTACATCTATTCCATACAGCAACATTATACACAATGGACCTGTTAGGTCTCATGTTTATGAGCCTACTATCTAATCTAGTTTTAAAAATTAACAAACAATTCCTAATATCATTTTTCGAGTGTTTGTTTTTTCTTGTTAGGTATTCTACACAAAGATCCTCATGTCGGAGGTTGGTTGGATTGTACCTTCACGATGATATCTAATGCAGATTGGCGAAATTTGAATTGAAGCCCTTTATGCATTCAAGTCAAAGATCCAATATCGTGTTTTATCCCTCTACCAAGAAAAAGCTTAACGAAGATTTTTTAGCTTGAGTATATAGTTTCTAGTTTAGTTGTTATACTTGTGTGTTTATACTTAAAAGCCCAAATATTAAACACATACACATTTTTGTTTTATAGCTTTCAAATTCAATCGTATAAATATGAAACAAATAGTTATATTTATAGACATACATACTTGTTTCATATTTATCATCTTTATTTGTGAAAATAATGTGTTTACCAATTAAAGACTTGATTAGACTATTTTATATCTTCTATCAAGTCTATTAATCTACTAGAAAGTATTTCAAAACGTATTTGAAAAGATTTCATCAAAATCAAGTATTTGATGATTTTGTATTTTTTAATAGTTTACAAAATATTTGAGTTTTCACAAATGAGAAATGAAATTTGAAAAATCTTTTTCTAACATGTTCAATTTCATGTGTACAAATATTTCCTCAAGTTTCATAATTTTTGGAAATTATTTACTATTTTTAAAACACCTTTGAAAATCAAATTTATTGTTCAAAACTAGGTTGTGCATGTTTTTCAGTTGATCGACAATATGCATCAGTCGACTGATGAACTGCTCTGTAATTACTGAAAAGTTTCTGCTCAATCGACCAATGATTATTAGTCGACCAAACAAGCCTACAGTCAACCGATGAAGTTCATCAGTCGACCGATGGAGTGTTGATTTTTTAGAACTTAGCTAACGTTTATCTCATCAGTCGACCAATGCTCACCATCAGTCGACCGATAATCCTGTAATGGCTATATTCTATTTTTCTCTTTGAGAGGCTATAGATACCTCTCATCTCTCAATTGTTTTTAACAAGGTTTTAACCAAGTTTTCAAGAGTTTATTTTCTCGGTTTAAAGAGATTTTCAAGTTTGTTTATGTGAAGATAGTTTCACAAGAGAAGGAATTCAATTTCAAGTATGAGGCTTTTTTCCTCAACATCTTCATCTCTTGTTTGGAGAAGTTTTCAAAACTCTTCATCTAGTTTTTTATTAGTTTAATTCTCATATATTTATGCTAGATTGATTTGATTTTAATTTGTTTTTTCTTATTGTTTCACACACAACCATTAAGCTTAAGTATTTTCACATATAGTATACTTAGATTATGGGTTGTGATTCATTGAGTGAGCTTACAATTTCGTTCTCATCTTTGTTGGAGAGCAAAACACTTATTTGAGCTTGTAATTGTGAGATCACGTTGTAATACACAAGAACACTTAGAGGAGTGATTAGGAGAGACCACGGTTAATTCCAAGAGGAGTGACATTGGTTGTAAAGCCTAGGAAGAGGTAGTAAATCCAAGCACTTGAGGAAGGTGACACGGGTAGGCCAACACTTAGAGGAGTGTATTGTGTGATTATCAACGTGTGATTTGTAAACGTTATTGGTGAGCGTTAAAAACCGAATTGTGTAGTTGTTATTTATGTTGATAGTGGAGATTCTCCTCGAGGGTGAGGAACAAAGATGTAGGTCGAGGGTTGACCAAACTCCGTGAACATATCCTTATGTTTGTGTTTGGCATTGGCGCACTTTCTTGTGTATATTTTCATATCCCCTTTTATCTCATAGTTTATATCATCTATTGTTTATTATATATTCTTGCATATATATCATTGTAAATCATAATTATTAGGTTAATTTGTTTATAAAGTTTTAATTTGGCATCAAAATTGGATTAGATTAGCAATTATCCAATTCACCCCCCTCTAGGGTACTTTTATTTGGTATCAGAGCACTTTCAGGACCTTGTCTGAATGAAATTCAAGCCATAAGCTTATCTGCACCAATTACTAAAGAGGAAATTAGAGCTGCTATTTTTCCATGCCAAACAATAAGGCTCCAGGTCCTGATGGCTATAGTGTTTCTTTCTACAAATTAGCATGGGCTATTATTGGGGATGAAGTCACACTAGCCATTGAAGAATTCTTCAAAATAGGAAAATTGTTAGGTATGGTCAATTCCACTTCCATAACACTTATTCCTAAGGTACAATGCCCCAAAACTCCTTCTAATTTCAAACCTATATCATGTTGCAACTGCCTTTACAAGTTCATTTCTAAAATTCTTGCAAAGAGAATTTAATCTGTCATGGGGTATCTTATTAGTGAAGCTCAGAGTGCTTTTGTAAAGGGCAGACAAATATCAAATATCATCTTGCTAGCTCATGAGCTTGTCAAAAGCTATGGTAGGAAGCATATATCACCTAGAGTCATGCTTAATATTGACATTAGAAAAGCTTTTGATACTATCAGCTAGAATTTTCTAAAAGAAATGCTCAAAGGACTGGGTTTCCCTAGTGTGATGACAAGATGGATTATGAGTTGTATATCCTCCTTGATGTATTCTATTTCTTTTAATGATTCTCTTCATGATTATTTTAAGGGTGAAAGAGGTCTAAGATAGGATGACACCTTCTCCCCTTATTTATTTATACTAGTAATCAGTGTTGTAAATAGCGGCCAATAGCGGGGCTATAGCGGCGCGAATAGCGGTCGCGGCCCTTCAGCGCTACGCGTAGGGGTTTCGCGGCTGGCTTAAGCGGGAAAATCCGCTATTCATTCGAATAGCGCGTAAAAGCGGATTTTAGCGGGTTAAAAGCGGGTTTTCGCGGTTAAAAGCGGGTTTTCGCGGTTAAA
>BQKN01000620.1:230523-257104 GCA_022839385.1 Asparagus kiusianus
TCAATAGGAGTGCCTTGTAGACGAAGCAGAAGAAGGAGTCGAAGCCTATTCTTTTCATTTATTAGTTGATGGTTCTATTTACTCTTGTAGTACTCCCTATTTCAGTTTGAATGATGTATTATATTTCTCTAGTATTCATTTGCTCAAGTGCATGTTGACCCGAATATTATGTCTCGGATGTTATCCTATTTGTGATATGATATTTTTTTATTCTGAGTTTATCTATTATATTCTTGCTGATTGTGATCGGGGACCTATGACTTCATATTGTATTTATTTCCAGATGCTTAGCGTATTGGATTGAGAAGAAAAAGAAAAAGAAAAAAATAATAGTGTATATTTCTTTTCAATCTAATACGTCGCGGGCTTGTTCACGTTCTGATTCCCGGGTATTTTGGGAAGCGGGGCGTGACACCGCTACCCGCCGGTAAGATCACTGGGAAAGGATAGTTTACTGATGATTCTTTCAACATCTCACCACCGATCTCCGGTAACTCCTTGTTTCTATCATTGATCACTGTGGATGGAAGTGTTTACAATGGGAAAGGATCATCTCTGTTCCATCGATGAGGTATTTGCTGCACTGTGTTGATGCCGTATTCAAATGGGGGGTTCCTAAGGAAGGGGAGTTTAAGGAAGAGAAATAGTATTTGTTGATCTTCTTATTTTGATGATGATTTAACAAACAATTTACGACTAATATTGTTTTTAGTTAACGACTAATATTGTTTTTAGTATTTTGTTTTGTGTTATTTAGTATACATAGGAAAATTAGCTACATGGATATTGAAGCCTATGCAAATTAAGTCAACCAATTAAGTTCAAGCTTCATATGATTCATTCTTAGTATACTTAATATAGGATTATATAATGTGTGAAAATTCTACAAACTCAAATATACACACACAACTTATTTGTGAATTTTCTCAAATATAGGTGTTTTTATGCAAAATATATTTTAATATACTTTGGACTACACAAACATTGTTAACATCTTTTATTAAGTCCATAAAAACATTACACAAGTTTTAGAACTTGATTTGAGCTACATATCAAAATCAACATGTTTAACACACATGTATTTTTAGTGTTTTTGAATTTTTTCTAAGATTTCACAAATGGTAAGAGCAAATTGAAAATTTCCTTTTCCAACATGTTCATAATCATGTTTATAAACTTTTCCCAAAATGTCAAAATCAACATATTTAAATTAAGCCGAATGAAGACTCCGACAAGTATAAGAGTATAAACTGCTCCTTCTGACACTCCAAAGAGTATATGAGTATAAACTACTTCTCAATACTCCAATAAGTATATGAGTCTAAACTATTTCCTAATATTAATGGAAAGTTTCTGGAAGAATATCGTATGTGATATTCTTAAGGATGACCCGATCATTCAGCGGAGTACAATGTTAGACCCAGTTTCACAAAGAAAGCTGGAGGTGAATGTAACGAGAAGTTTCTGAAAGAATGTTATATGTTGTGTTCTTAGGGATAACCCGGTCGCTACAAAAATAGGATGAATAAGAAACTCCCGGTTGGACTCTAAATGCTGGGAGCAATTCCACCAGCTTCCGAGCACTCTTTTGCTGAGATGAGAGTTGATCACATCGTTGGATCAATCTTCCCTAAAAAAAAACTCCCACTAGTGTTGACGATTAATAGTTCTCCACCACAAAGTCCCTCACTGAGCAAATTAATTGACAATGTGTCCATTAAAATTCTTTTTGGTTTAATCCATTCATACTCACACTGTGTCTGTACACTCAACACTCCAATTGTCAGAGTTCGGACATAATGCTTGAAATTTTAATCTGTCAACCCTCGACAATTGTCAAACCCCTTCGTGTTAAGTCTTTATCACTTGACACCAAGAACACCCACTGAGTGATTAGTACAAGTCAATACTCCCAAAGTGATATGTACTCTCACTCCCAGTGTATACCTAGTGAAACCTTCTTATAATTAGGACCACAACCAAAATCTCCTCTTGATTTCTTCCATGAACGAGAAGTCCACTTTCAAATTAAATGATCAAACCTTCCTATAGTTAGGGTCACCTCAAACTCCTGTTTAGTCAAACCTTCCTACTGTTAGGGCCAAAACCACAATTCACTCTCGATAAATGAGAAATTCATCTTTAGTTCGGTAATCAAACCTTCCGACGGTTAGGATTATCCGAATCTTTTTTATTCTCAGAGTGGAGATCTCACTCTTAGTTTCACTCTTCAGATTCTTGAAGTAGAGATCCCACTTTGAGTTTCCTTTGTAACTAGAGATAGAATATAAAATTCTTCCTCTCCGGCATTAGGTTCGTCTTTGCCCCAAGAGAAGATGCTACTTTTCAACTCCTAAAATCCGCGCCTTACACGTTCGGGGACATTTATCCTGAATCATAATAAGGGATAAGTCAACACCTAACACGCGTTGCCGGGTAGTCTATTTCCGTAAGAAAGACGAAGTCTACGTATTCAATATCGTAGCACTAAGAGAGTTAACTCTCTTAGCATAACGTCACATACAGAACAGACTTAAACAATCTGCATGCAAGCCCGATTCAAACGGTAATCAGTAAAGGCAAGCCAAATCTATTAAAGGCTGATGATTTGCCAAAAATCCTAAGTCTACGTCTAACACGTTGCCGATTTAGTCTTTCATCGATTGAAAAAGGCACCAGAATTCAAGTCTGGGGAATTTTATCCTGAAGCCTAAGTAGGGATAAGTCGGTGCTTAACACACGTTACCAGTTAGTCTTTGACCGTAAAAAGGATAAAAACCCACATATTCAACATTGTGGTAGGTTATTATTAATAACACCATAATCCGTACCTTACACGTATGAGGAATTTTATCCCGAATCCTAAGAAGGGATACGTCAACGCCTAACACGCGTTGCTGGTTTAGTCTTTCAACAATTGAAAATGACACCAGAATCCAAGTCTGGGGAATTTTATCCCGAAGGCTAAGTAGGGATAAGTCAGCACGTAACACGCATTGCCAGTTAGTCTTTGACCGTAAAAAGGACAAAAGCCCACATATTTAATATTATGGCAGGTTATTATTAATAACACCATAATCTGTGCCTTACACATACGGGGAATTTTATCCCGAATCCTAAGAAGGGATAAGTCAACGCCTAACACGCATTGTCGGTTTAGTCTTTCACCGATTGAAGAAGATACCAGATTTCAAGTCTGGGGACTTTTATCCCGAAGCCTAAGTAAGGATAAGTCAGCGCCTAACACGCGTTGCCGATTAGTTTTTGACCCTAAAAAAAGACAAAAGCCCACATATTCGACATTGTGGAAGCCATTATTAATAACACCAAAATCCGTTCCTTATACGCGTGGGGAACTTTATCTCAATGTCTAAATAGAGATAAGCCTACGTCTAACACGCGTTACCGGTTTAGTCTTTCACCGATTGAAGAAGACACCATAATTCAAGTCTGGGGACTTTTATCCCGAAGCCTAAGTAGGGATAAGTCAGCACCTAACACGTATTACCGATTAGTCTTTGACCGTAAAAAAGACAAAAGCCCATATATTCTACATTGTGATAGGCCATTATTAATAATGCCAAAATCTGTGCCTTACATGCGCGGGGAACTTTATCTCGACTCCTAAATAGAGATAAGCCTACGCCTAACACGCATTGCTGGTTTAGTCTTTCACCGATTGAAGAAGACACCATAATACAAGTCTGGGGACCTTTATCCTGAATCCTAAGTAACGATGAGTCAACGCCTAACATGCGTTGCCGTGTAGCCTATTCCCGTGATAAAAACAAAGTCTATATATTCAAAATCATAGCACCAAGTCTAAGAGAATTAGCTCTTTTAGCACAACGTCATATGTGAAACAGGTTTTAATAATTCACATGCTAGCCCGACTCAAACGGTAATCGGTAAAGGTACGTCAAATCCGTTGATCACTGAGAATTAGCCAAAAATCCTAAGTCTACGTCTAACACACGATGTCGGGTAGTCTATTCCCATAAGAAACATGAAGTCTACGTATTCAATATCGTAGCATTAAAAGAGTTAACTCTTTTAGCACAACGTTACATGAAGAATGGACTTAAACAATCTGCATACTAGCCCGACTCAAACGGTAGTCGGTAAAGGCTCATCAAACCCATTAATGGCTGAGGGTTTACCAAAAATCCTATAAATGTGAGAGTCATTGACACACCAGCTCCATTAGTTCGTCTCGTGACTTAAGAATCCGATAATTTTAAGAAAAGATTCATACATGCAGATGAATCAGTTTTAACAATTGGTCCTGCAGCCTTATTATTTGGGATCGCCACACTCCAATGCCTTAAGAGCTTAAACTATGTATACTCCAGCAAACGTACGAGTATAAACTGTGTTAACGGTGATCGATGCGAAACCCTAAGATCAACGCCGGTCACCGCGTAGCCCTAGGTCAACGCCAGTCAAAGCGTTGTGATGAAAATCAACAACGATCGATTCGGAACTCTAAGGTCAACCCCGATCAACGCCAGTCAACGTGTTATGATGAAAGTCAACATAAATCGAAGCTAAACCCTAAGGTCAATACCGGTCAACGCGTAGCCCTAGGTCAACGCCAGTCAACATGTTATAAGAAAAGTCAATGCTAGTCAACGCTGTAGGCGTATAAAATTGCCTATAGGTCCCTTAGCACAGCTCGGCACAATAATTCGACAAATCAACGAACGTTCGAGCGACGAGGCGACGAGGTCAACGAATTGCACACAAGCAATGAAATACGTTCGCGTGCGGAACCAATCCAACGGTTCAGAAAGTCAATGAGTCGTCCAACAACAAAACGGATTTGAACTCAAGCACCGAGGCGGATTTACTGCCAAATGAAGACCACACAACCGGATCAAAGTCCAGATCAGCAACGAAACAAATCACAGACAAAACAACCGAACGACGGACACCACGGCAACACCCGGGGGGACTCGGCCGAAACCGAGCCACCCCAAGGTGGCTCGGCCCAAGCCGAGCCACCCTGAGGTGACTCGGCTAAGGCCGAGCCACCCATGGGTGGCTCGGCCCAGAACTGTGCACGGGCACAGTTCTGGGTGCCTATAAATAGGCCTTCAGATTCATTATTTGGGAGGACTTTTGGTTGGACTTTTGGAGAGCCGAAACTCTGCCGGATTAAGACCTCGTGTTAGAGTTTTTTGAAGGCTTGAGCTTGGACATTCAGATCTGATCCTTGGCGAGCACCTGCACCACAAAAGGCAGAAGTTTGAGAGGATCGAGATCTCAGATCTACGCTACTACACTTCGGATCAAAGATTGGTCTTTGATCCCGAGATTCGAGCGGTTGTTTCCTTGGTGAAACAATCCCTCCCGGCTATTATTTCCTTGGTGAAATAATACCCGTTATACTACGTAGATCTACTTGGATCGAGATCACGTGGTGGTCAACGGATTAACCATCGACGCCGGCAAACAACCCACAAAGCGAGTGACCGGATAACAGGAGCTCGCGATTTGTTCGAGAAAAGTTGTAATTTTTCTTTCTTTGTTTTGTTCTAATTTTTCATTGTAACCGGATCTTATAAAAAGACCGGATCTTTGTAATCGATAAACTATTACAAGAGTGTACAATGGAATCAGTGATGAAAGCTACGATTTTTCCCGCGAACAATCTGGCGACCACAGTGGGAGCCACCGATCTCGCTGCCGAGATCAGAGCGTCGCAGCCGCGGATCTCGATCCCAGTCGTGGAGGAGGTCGAGTATGAGTTTGACCAACAGAAGTACGAGGAGTACGTGTCCTCGTCTGGATCTACCTCCTCCCCCAAGTCCAAGAAATCCCAGAAGTTCTCCTCCAGGAGAAAAGTGCGTTGGTGCGAAGAAGTTGAAGCCGCCAACGACAACCTCACCCCGATCGACGCCGAAGTTGCGTTGGGTGAAGTCCTACCGGCCTCTAAGCAGGTCAAATCCGCCGTTGAAGGCGTGGTGACTCTCTCTAAGTGAGCCCGCCAGAGGCAGCGTCAACGCCTTACGAAGCAATTCGCAAAGGCCATGGAGTCCGTTGACGGGGTCCGCTACCATGCGGATCGGAAGAACAAATGAGGCAAACAGCCTCAACAACAAATGAAGGGTGGTTCCTCCAAGCCATCAACTATGGAGTGGGTCCGTGTCAAACGGAACCGTTCGACGCTGGAGGAGCGCATCCGCAAACGCCGCGCATTATCAGCGCAGGCGCGGGCCAAAGCTGAAGAAGCCCGGAGGAGGCTGCAGAAGGAGGTGGTCAAGAAGCCACCATCAACTCGCAAGGTTTGGAGGCCAAAGTCTGAACCAACGATTCAGACCAAGGAGCAACAACCGCAGCCTCCGAAGATTCAACTTCCGGCGAATCAACCCAAATCGCTGGCAATTTTTGCAACTGTTCCGGGAGATTCTGTAGGACCGTCCCAGAAGAGGAAACCAGTTTTGGAGCGTCTCGGTCCAATTCCCAAAGAACTAGGTAAAGCTCCAGTCCAGGAACGCTTGGGGCCAATGAAGAAGTCCCAAACAGTTCAACATGCTGGGGGTCGCCGCAACCCTCAACATTTGGAGAAAATCGTGGCACCCAAGCGTACAACTTTGCGCATCGAGGTGCAGGAGCCCGCTGAAGATTCACGCCCACAAAGGCGCGTTTCGAGGCGTGTGACTCTGGAAGGCCCAAAGAAGGCAATTCATCCTCAGAAGGAAACGCTGTCGTCTGATGACGATAACGTTATACCTGGGAAATCGTGCCAACACACGATAGGTTGCTCCGACCTTCAAACGGACGAGCTGTACTATCGTGATGGGAGCACGAGGAAATTCAGAAAGAGAAGTCCTCAAAGGCTCGAAACTCAGTGTCCTTGTTCGAAGCTCTTTCGGGCGGTACTGTCCGAATGCAACTGTGTCAAGGCAGTCCCTGAGAGAGTTTCGGTGTTCGAAAGACTCAACACTAGAACGCCAAAACCAAGGCATAGTCGTTTCCAACGAAGAAGAACGATGGTCAAAGACGGTGAACATTCAAGGGTCACCGCCAATATGACCAGCACAGGAATATCGACTCAGGATAACCCCGAGGCGATTCAAGAAATACCCCGACGTGTAACTCGTCTCCAATCCGGGGCTATCATTCGTGCAACGTATGGTAGAGTTCGGACAAGAGTACCTTCGGGAGATGAAGAATCAGATGCTGGCTCAGCAATTGCGTCTGACAACACCGTGTCCAGTGAAGGACAGCCCCGCGAATCATTCATGATAAGCGCGGAGCAAGTGGCCAAGATGCTCGAAGAAGCCATGGCCAAACAACAGGAAAGCTTTAGGTTCGAAATGCAGATGGCCATGCAGAACATGAGAGAGATGCATGACCAACAGATTCAAACATTGAGGAACCAACAGGGCGAACCAAGTCGTCAGAACCAGAACAACCTGGAAGATGAAGACACAAATGAAGCTCGTAATACCAATAACCCTCCCATCAATGCAGGGGGTGGTAACGAGAATGCTAGTGAAGACACAGGTGAAAGCCTAAAAATCAAAAATCTCGAGAGCAAAATCAATACATTGATTTCTGCTCAAGAGACGAAAAAGACGGGCATTCCTTGTCCATACCCAAGAGAGTAGGAATCAATCCCGTATCCGGCGAAGTTCAGTCTAATTAACTTCACGCCGTTTAATGGGATGGGTTCGCCCACTCATCATTTGATTTACTTCAAATCGCACTTGGGAGTCATCTCTGGTAATGAGCCTCTGATGGTGCGGTCATTCGTTGGCACTCTTCGCGGAGCCGCCTTCGATTGGTATCGTCGCCTCAAGCCAGGAAGCATAAACAGCTGGGACGACATGGAGACTAAGTTCCTTACAAACTTCTTCGACGACGACACCGAGATCTCTATCGGATCGTTGCTTGATGAAAAGCAGAAAGACGGGGAGTTAGTCGACACCTTCGTCAAGAGGTTCCGGAACAAAGCGATGAATTGCCGGGACCCGATCACTGAGGAATTCATCCTCCAGACCTGCCACAACAACCTTTCGCTGGATGTGTTGGAAGCAATGGGCACAGCACCATCCAAAACCTGGAAGGATTTGAAGGTTCGAGGAGAGCAAGCTGAACGATTCCTCAGGAGAAAGAAGGAGGAGAGAGGCCAACCGGCAACAAATCCTCCGAAGCAGAACTTCAACCAAAAAGGGAAAGGTAAAGCTCATGCTAATGCCGTTGATGCTAACCAAACTTTTCATTTGCAACCTCAGCAACAACAGCAGCAGCAACGAGCGCCACAACAATCGCAGCCACATTAGCAGCAACGGCCTCAGAAGCAAAAGTTTTCGGAGCCGAGGTTTCCCAAAGTCTACTCCTTCAAGGATGATGAAGTTCCCGTCATCTTCAAGTACTTGTTAGAGAACAATAAAATCCAGTTGCTAGCGATTGTAGATCATGAAGGGGCCACTAAGGTGACGGACCCGAAGTACTGCGCGTACCACAGAGCGGTCCACCACCCAACGAAGTCTTGCTACCACCTCAAGGACAAGATCCAGGCATTGATCGACGTAGGAGTCATAACCCCGAAGCCTGCGAAGAATGTGGGAGCAAACGCGGTGTCAATCAGTTTTGGATCGGTGCCTACAACTTGGTTCGAACCAAAGTGCGTCACCAAAGTCGGGATGAAGACGGTGAATGACGACCCGCACGGACAACGCCAAAAGGGACTTGTGCCGCACACCGCCCTAAACGGTGAAATTCTCTGGGTGCACCCCGACCTAATTGAAGATGAACAATGGGCCGGATCATCATCCAAGAAGAACTCATCATCCAAGAAGAACTCAAAGGGGAAAGGGAAGTCTTGCTATGGAGTCTCTGCCATCCCAGGAAAAGATGACGAAAGAATCCCCGCTTTCCCGCTCTCCGACGAAGAACAAGAGGTCTTTGTAACCCGGAGTGGAAACAAATATCACTTCAAATATCCATCTCCTGGCGATCAATTAGCTGAGCAGGGGGTGACAAAACGGGGACCAGCCAAGACTCTCACAGAGCTGGGGGTGATTACGGTCCCTAAACCGGTTGAGGAGGTTCGACGACAGCCGGCAGATAAACAAAAAGAAAAGAGGCCCGATGAGGTTCAAAATCCGAAGCAGTCTCGTTTCAGTCGTCCGATTGGAAAAGATAAACCGGAAAGTTCAAAGACTCCGCGAGCCTTCGACATTATGGCTCAGCTAGCCAATATTCCAGCGCGGATAACGCTATATGAGTTGCTGCGGCTATCTAAGGAAACTAGAGAAGCCTTACAAGAGGCCTTGGCTGATTCAGAAGCGTTCCTCACTCGAATCAAGCCGGCGCCTGAAGAACTAGAACTGTTAGCTCAACAGTGTAATGTGGCAGCTAAAAACATTCCCTGCATCACCTTCACCAAAGAGGACATGCAGACGAAGAATTCAAATCATGATCGGCCCCTGTAGTTCGTCGGGTACATTGGCTCCAGCGAAGTCAACCGAATCCAAGTGGATCCGGGTTCCGCTGTGAGTATTATGCTGCTTCGCCTAATGCATAGCCTTGGCATTCCAGTCAGCAAGTTGGCATCTACGGGCACAGTCATTTACGGATTCAACACCAACGGGTCAAGGCCTTTGGGTAAGATCCGGATAAAGTGCCAAATGGGCGATCTAAAGACGGAGGTCACGTGCTACGTGATTGATGCTGAGACATCCTATAACTTACTATTGGGTCGGCCTTGGATCCATAGTAACGTTATAGTTCCCTCCACTCTACATCAGTGTTTGAAATATGTTGACACTGATGTAAGGGTCAGGACGGTGGTCGCGGATAAACAACCATTCAAAGGGTATGGGAATTACTTCACAGATTCTCTCCTTTATGGTAACGAATCCGATAGGAACCATCGATCCAGGGCACGGACAGCGGAGAAGAAGCTGATTCCGAGGCCGGATTCGATTACAATGGCGGTTTTGTTTTAAATGACATTGTACCCTTTGTAATCAATCTTGACGATGAACAATCGTCAGATGGCGGTTGTAACTGGCAACTTGCCGATATTGAAATAAATCATGGTTTAGAGTACTCCTTGTCTCTTGATGATGCGATAAAGGGATTATATGATAATCCAGATTTATATATGCCGCTCCGATCGTCTTATGTAACGAAGAAACGTCTCCAGCATTCTTTCGGAACAACCCGGATTATTCCTGCCAAAATAGGGGACAAAAAGAAGTGATTTACGGTAAAGGAGAAAATCTTCCGTTGCGAGATCATTTCCTAAGAGAAGATGAAGATGGTGACAAATCTGGTCTGCACTTATCTAAGTATAGTCCGGAAGCGCGCATGCTCATGGAAAAACAAGGGTACGATTTCACACTCGGAGAAGGTTTATACTTCGATCGAGGTTCCCGTATCCCAGTCAAAGCGGCATATGTACCGAAAGGAAAACCAAATGACTATTATCGTCACAAGAGAGGCTTAGGCTATGTTTCATCAGATGATGAATGTGGTTAGCAAATCATCGATCAAATTGCTAACAAAGCTAAGAATGGGTACTTGCCAGATTCTTCAGCTGAGGATTCCGACACAAGTTTGGGAGAAATGTTCAAGACCGTAATGTTGAACATGACTACAGCTGATCCATCCACGTTGGAGGACGACGATCAAATGCCAACGTGGGAGGACCCATGGGTTCATCACCTAAACATGCAGTATGGTGATAGGTTCGAACAGAGAGAACCACCCACCGAAGATGAAGTAGTCCAAATTAATATGGGTGATGAGGCCAATCCAAAGCCCATATTTATCAGCGGTAGTCTTCCCCCAGATGAGAAGGAGGAATTAATTGCCCTCATCAGAGAGTACATTGATGTCTTTGCCTGGAACTACGAAGACATGCCAGGGCTTGACCCCAATGTGGCAATGCACCGCCTCGACATCAAGCCGGATGCCAAACCTGTCAAACAACAGCAAAGACGGTTTCGTCCGCAGATTATGGAAGCCATCGAGGCAGAGGTTAAGAAGTTGATCGACTCAGGATTTATCCGAGAAGAACAACATCCAGACTGGCTAGCTAACATCGTTCCCGTTATGAAGAAAAATAGCAAGATCAGGATTTGCATCGATTTCAGGAATCTAAATGAAGCATGTCCAAAAGACGATTTTCCTCTCCCGATCACGGATGTCATTATCGACAATACATGCGGATTCGAGAGAATGTCCTTCATGGACGGCTTTTCGGGGTATAACCAAATCAAGATGCACCCAGATGACGAGAAGCATACAGCGTTCAGAACACCCCTCGGTATCTTCTGCTATACGGTGATGCCTTTCGGTCTGAAGAACGCAGGTGCCACATACCAACGAGCGATGACTAAAATTTTCCAGAAACATCTCAGGAAAACGGTTGAATGCTACGTTGATGATTTAGTGGTAAAGAGCCGCAACAAAGAAGATCACATCAAGGACTTGAGAATGATGTTTGATCTCATGCGGAGTCATCAATTGAAGATGAATCCCACAAAATCCTTCCTCGGAATGTCCAGCGGAAAATTCCTTGGATTCGTCGTCACCACTAAGGGTATACACATCGACCCAGACAAGGTGAAGGCAATACATGAATTGCAACCCCCGAGGAATCTAAGAGAGCTCAGAGGATTGCAAGGGCGTTTAGCTTACATCCGGAGGTTCATCTCAAATCTTTCTGGGAAGTGCCAACCATTTTCTAAGCTAAACAAGAAGGGCGTGTCATTTATTTGGGACGATGCTTGCCAAAAAGCATTCGAAGATATCAAGGCATATCTGATGAATCCCCCTGTTCTTGTTGCACCAAAATCAGGTAAACCGTTCTTGATTTATATCAAGGCGATGAACCACTCGATAAGTGCTTTACTAGCGCAAGACGATGATAATGGTCACGAACAGGCAGTCCATTATCTAAGTCGGACCTTGATAGGCGCCGAATCTCGATATCCGATGATCGAGAAAGAATGTCTCGCATTGGTATTCGCAGTACAGAAGATGCGACATTACTTGATCGGCCAGACGATTTACGTCATTGCTAACGTTAATCCGGTACGGGTATTCATGACTCAACCGGGTTCGATGAATTGGCGGTTGGCAAAGTGGGCCCTTCTCTTGTCCCAGTATGATTTGCACTTCAAACAGCAGAAGTCAGTCAAAGGACAAGCAATTTGTGATCTTTTGGCAGCAAGCCCGACAACAGATACGGTTGAAGTATATGATGACTTGCCAGATGAAACCCACGAGGTTAATACCACATCACACCAACAAGTATGGCAATTATACTTTGATGGTGCTTCAAGAGCAGTTAATAAGGCAATAACCCCTGGATGTCCTAAAGTCACTTCCGGAGTTGGAGTTGTCTTAGTTTCCCCAGGGAAGCACGTGATGCCTTGAGCTTATTCACTGACAAATCCATGTTCCAATAACGTAGCCGAGTACAACGCGCTCATCATTGGACTCAGTTTCGCCAAGGAGCTGGGGGTCGAATATCTCGAAGCTTTTGGGGATTCTCAATTGATAGTCAACCAGGTTCGTGGAGAGTATGAAGTCAGGAACCCAGATCTGATTCCGTACCACCAGGAGGCCATCAGAATGGCGGATTCGTTTGAAGAATTCTATATTGAATACATCCCTCGTCTCCAGAATGCTTATGCGGATGCACTGGCAGCACTAGCAGTATCACTCGCGCAACCGCCCGAAGCTGAACTGCTAGTCACAGTAAGATCACACTAACTCTGCATACCCATATACGATATAGATATCGAAGAGGAGGATGATAGAAACGTAAACGCCAAAGAGGTGAACTCAACCCAAATCGGGTCTGAGTCCCGAGATTGGCACTTTCCCATTATTGATTACGTCCAATATGGCATCTTGCCGGAGGATGTAAAGGAAAAAGAATCTATTCGCTGAAGAGCACCACGGTTCTTTTACAATACCGAGACCCGTACGTTATATCACCGGGGGTATGATGATTTGCTTCTCCGATGCCTTTCGAACGAAGAAGCAAAAGAAGTTCTTAAGGAAGCATACGAAGGAGAATGCGGTGCGCATCAGCCTGGTCCCAAGCTGTATGATCGAATCAGAAGAATGGGATATTTCTGGCCAACAATGGTTCGTGACGCGATCGAGTATGCCCGAGAATGTCACGCTTGTCAAGTGCATTCAAATTATATGCACCAACCACCGGAGCGATTACACACGTCAACCACGTCCTGGCCATTCGAGACATGGGGTATGGATATTGTCAGTCCTATCTTTCCTCCTTCAGTCAAAGGTGATCGATTTATTCTCGCTATCACCGACTACTTTTCAAAGTGGGCTGAAGCCATTCCGCTTAAAGAAGTGAAGACGAACAATGTCATCAACTTCATCAAGCATCATGTCATATACCGACACGGCGTGCCGAGGCGGATCATTCACGACAACGGTCCGCAATTCATAAGCAACGCTTTCATCAGGTTTTGCGACAAATTCAAGATTCAAGATGTTTCGTCAACGGCTTATTATCCTGCTACTAATGGATTAGCTGAGGCTTTCAACAAGACGATCATCAAGATCTTGTCAAAACTCGTGAAAACCAATAAGCGAGATTGGGATGATAAACTTGGCGAAGCGCTCTGGGCTTATCGCACCACCGTACGCACACCTACGGGAGCCACCCCATATTCTTTGGTGTACGGATGTGAAACTGTGCTACCGCTGGAGATTCAAATCCCCTCCCTTCGGATCGCTCTCGCAACGGAGATGACGACCGAAGAACAACATCAGAAACGTCTCGAGGAACTCGAGAGGTTGGACGAAAAGCGCTTGGAAGCTCAACAACACATTGAGTTCTATCAGGCAAGAATATCCAGGGCTTTTGACAAAAGGGTCCGCCAAAGAAGCTTCAAGGAAGGAGATCTGGTCCTCGCTGCTCGCTGACCAATAATCTTCACCTCTAAGAAGAAAGGTAAATTCGAACCTAAGTGGGAAGGACCGTTTGTAATAGACACAGTCTATTCAAACGGCGCTTATCGCTTAATTTCTTTAGAGGATGTCAGGCAATTAATGCCAATAAATGGGAAGTTTTTGAAAAAGTACTATCCCTAGTACATTCAGGATAACTCATTTATCGGGAAGTTTCTTGAAGAATATTACACTTAATATTCTAGAGGATAACCCAAATTCATTTTCCAAAACCCCTCACTGATCAATTCCAATTGACAGTGAGTCCTCCAAAAATGTTCTTCTGGCCCTCTTGATTCTTTCCATGAACAAGAGGTCCACTTTCAGTTCGGAGTCCCCTTTCGATAAACAAAAGAACTCCCTTTCTTTTCTCTTTGGTTAAACCTTCTCATGGTCATAACTAAAGTTGAAATTTCACTTCGATAAACGGAGAACTCATCTTTCGATCAGATAACCAATCCTATAAAAGGTAAGTTTATCTAGGTCTTCCAGATTCTCGGAGTGGAGATCCCACTTCTAGTTTCTTTCTTGCACTGGAAATAGAATATAAAATTCTTCCTTTCCAGAATCAAGGAATAGAATATAAAATTCTTCCTTCCTTATTTGGGGAATAGAATATAAAATTCTTCCTTCCCACATCGATCCTTTTTTCAAAATTTATCAATTTAGGATTCATCCTAGGAAGTTTATCCCGAATCCTGAGCAGGGATAAGTCTGCGCCTAACACGCACTGCCGGTTTAGTCTTTTTCCACAGAAAAAGACACCAGAGTTCGATTCTGGGGTATTTTATCTTAAAACCTAAGTAAGGATAAGTCTGCGCCTAATACACGCCGCCGGTTAGTTCTTAGCCGTTGAAAAGAACACTCGTCCACATATTCAACATTGTGGCAGGCTGTTATTAATAACACCGAAATCCAGGCCTCACACGCTTGGGGAATTTTATCCTGAATCCTAAGAAAGGATATGCCGACGCCTAACACGCGTCGCCGGTTTGGTCTTTATCCGTAGAAAAAGATACCAGAGTCTGACTTTGGGGACCTTTGTCCCGAAGCCTAAATAGGGATAAGCCAACGTCTAATACACGTTGCTGGGTAGCCTATTCCCATAACAGTGGGAAAGTCTACATATTCGAAATTGTAGCAAAAAGTCTAAGGGAGTTCATTCCTTTAGCACAACGTCACGTGCGGAACGGATTAAAACAATCCGCATGTAAGCCCGGCTCAAACGGTAGGCGGTAAGAGCATGTCAAATCCGTTGATGGCTGAGAATTTACCAAAAATTCTATGAATACGAGTCATTGACGCATCAATTCTATAGATTGGTCTCGTGACTCAAGTATTTGCCACGCTCCAATACCTTAAGAGCTTAAACTGTGTATACTCCAATAAGGTATACGAGTATAAACTATTCCCCATTTTTATTGAGAAGTTCCTGGAGAATATTTTTCTAAAAATATTCTTAAGGATAACTTAATAACACGACGCCGGACAACGCGTTGCAAATAAAGACTCAACGCCAATAATCGAGGGTCAGTTGTATGTCGAACCAACAAACACGAGCTAAAGATTGGAAAATCAGGAATCGACTTCAAGTTCAAAACTCCGACAATGGTCAGACAATAAATGCAGCACCGGAATCCTTACAGACATTCAACAAAGCACCGAATAGCCTGAAGGAGTGAAGGAATACAGAACAAAGGTCATTCCAAGATCCCGTTACACCGAAGGAGGGTAAGGGCAATCATATCCAAAGCATTCCAGACCCTTCTATAAAAGAACGAGGCTGGAATACTTTGGAGGGGTATCTGTAGGCGTATAAAATTACCTATAGGTCCCTTAGCACAGCTCGGCACAATAATTCGATAAATCAACGAACGTTCGAGCGACGAGGCGACGAGGTCAACGAATTGCACGCAAGCAATGAAATACGTTCGCGTGCGGAACTAATCCAACGGTTCAGAAAGTCAATGAGTCGTCCAATAACAAAACGGATTTGAACTCAAACACCGAGGCGGATTTACTGCCAAATCAAGACCACACAACCGGATCAAAGTCCAGATCAGCAACGAAACAAATCACAGACAAAACAACCGAACGACGGACACCACGGCAACACCCGGGGGACTCGACCGAAACCGAGCCACCCATGGGTGGCTCGGCCCAGAACTGTGCACGGGTACAGTTCTGGGTGCCTATAAATAGGCCTTCAGATTCATTATTTGGGAGGACTTTTGGTTGGACTTTTGGAGAGCCGAAACTCTGCCGGATTGAGACCTCGTGTTAGAGTTTTTTGAAGGCTTGAGCTTGGACATTCAGATCTGATCCTTGGCGAGCACCTGCACCACAAAAGGCAGAAGTTCGAGAGGATCGAGATCTCAGATCTACGCTACTACACTCCGGGTCAAAGCTTAGTCTTTGATCCCGAGATTCGAGCGGTTGTTTCCTTGGTGAAACAATCCCTCCCGGCTATTATTTCCTTGGTGAAATAATACCCGTTATACTGCGTAGATCTGCTTGGATCGAGATCACGTGGTGGTCAACGGATTAACCATCGGCGCCGGCAAACAACCCACAAAGCGAGTGACCGGATAACAGGAGCTCGTGATTTGTTTGAGAAAAGTTATAATTTTTCTTTCTTTGTTTTGTTCTGATTTTCATTGTAAACCGGATCTTATAAAAAGACCGGATCTCTTTGTAACGCATAAAGTTGTTAACTGAGATAGCAATGACGTCATCAATGAAGAAAGCCCCAATTTTTCCCGCGAACAAACGCGTAGCTCTAAGTCAACGCTGGTCAACGCGTTGCAACGGAGATAATTAATTCAAAGTCAACTCAATAACACGAGCCAAAATCAACTCGCCAGTTTTTGATTCGAGACTTCGACGACGACCAGACGATAAACGCAGCGCCGGAAGAATTTTAGCTATTCGTTAAAATATTGAATAGACTAAAAATCGAAGGAGTTAAGAGTCAGAGCTAACTACAGGTCCTTTTACATCGACTGAAGGTTGGACCGATCACATCCAAAGTATTTCAGGCTCCTCTATAAAAGAAACGAGACTAAAACACTTTGAAGGGGGTATCTATAGGCATCAAAAATCACCTGTAGGACCTCACACACGGCTCGAGATAAAAAGAAAACGATTAACATCACTATCCGAGTCACAGAAGTTTATTTGATGATGACACGCGCATGAAGTGAGTCAACAAAGTATGCAAAGCAACGGAACTTCGGAATAACAGAAATACGAATGGATCGGGAACGCGTCACTTACGAAAGATGAACCGCCCCTCATGCCCCATTTACTCCACATATGATTCAATCATAGAAGCTTGTAGATCTCCTTGTCAGCTTTCCAACGTATTTTTAATCGCGTGATTTCGAGTTCGGATGATGAAGATACGGCAAAAACGGACAGAACACGCGGAACAGTGCTCCAGGCCTCAGCGAGACACCCATAGGTGTCTTAGCCAAACCGAGACACCCACTGGTGTCTCGACCAGGCTAAGACACCCACGGGTGTCCGCAGCCCTAAAAACCGATTTTTTACAATTTTAAGCTGTTTTTCAATGTTAACCACCTGAATTTGTTCCAAGTGATCTGAATCTATCCAAGAACGTGATAAAGTGGTTACAACTGAAGATAAGAGTGAATCTATCATTCTTATCTGAAAATAGAGATCCCAAAGCCTATAAATACAGCCCCAGGGCCTTCATTTTTTGAGATCTGGAATTCTCAAGTGTTGGCGAAGCCCTGCTGAACTGAAGACTGAAGGAGCACAAATTTCAGAAGAGAGGAGGAGATAGAATCGAGTTCGTCAGCATAAAGAAGAGGAGCTCATCAGATCCACAATTCGCGGTTCCTTTCCTTGAGATTGCCCCGTTGCGATGATCTCGAGAAGAGTGATTATCTCGCTGTTGCCAAGATAATTGCTTCGGTTTCTTGATTCCTTCGCGAATCAACGAAGCTCCTCATCTGATCTGATTGTTTGGTAGTCCACGGATATCAATATCCCCATTATAGGCCAAGATCCCACACAAGCAGTGGAGGATAAACATCCTTTGCGTTTGTTTTGACGAGAGTTGTATTTTTTTCATTTTCATCATGTAAGAGTCTTATAAAAAGACTATCTTTTTTGTTTTCGTTGTAACGACTAAAGTTGTAATGAATACATCAATGAAGACATCAACTTTCTCCCCAAACAATCTTAACGACATGTGACTAGACCGATAACACACCATTTAGGCGATAACCGAATCAAATAATATACTTAATCCTCATATATTGCATATATATTTTTTCAAAGTATAGAATTAATGGAATATAAATATGCACTTAAAACAGAATCTTGTGAGGAAAATATTCAAAACTAAAATTTAGTTCCAAAACCAAAACAAAACCAATGTATACCCATAAAATCATTATTCTCAACTCAACTAGCTCTTTAAAAAAAGAACACAACATTAAAACAAATCTATCAGAACCGATAATAACAAGTACCACCAAAGGACATGATACAAAGGACAGAATAGTAAATATACAATTCACTATGCAATAAAGTCAAATGAAAGAAAGCTCAACATGCTATATTTATTAATGATTCTAAAATTGAGATAATACCAAGAACTGAATAGGAATACAGAAAAATATACATGATTGAGCAAGTGAGGATAGGGTGCAACTCTCAACTCATGTCAGAACATTCCTACTCATAATATCTCTCAAAGTAACATATATTGCTACTCATAATTAGCTTGCGGTATTACAAAAATCTCAAAACACCAATTTATAGAAGCATAAACACATCGCATTACTTATCAAGTGTGTAAACATATATCATACAAGCATGCACAAACAAAGATCAAATTCCTAGCATACGTATTACATTATTTGAGATTAAGCAATAACATTGGTCAATTTAAGGTGGACAACAAAATCATAACTCGGCAATCCAAAAATTGGATTCTAGAAATAAACTCATCAAAATGGTCAACTAAATCTCACACTTTATAACCCAAATTATTATTTATTCTCCTCCGATTAAACCCAATATTTTCAAAACAACTCATTTTAAAGTGACTATGCATGATGTTGTTTAATCTCAACTTTTCTATATTTCATGACTAAATATCAAGTGAGAACTTCCATCACAAATACATGGAGGTTGCAAATCTCCACATTCACACCCTATTCATCATCACTCACTACTTAATGTGTATACAAATTCTAAGAGTTCAATAAAATAAGGTTTAACTATCTGACAAAGTTATCTCTTCTCAACATGTCATATTCACCTGTAAGTAATAAGTTTGCACCTATTGCGCCTACCACCAACTCAGCTAATCTGACGACATTGATAGAGAAACATCCGATATTTAAAATCTTAGTTCTCATTGTTTTGCATGCATAATCTTTAAGGGTATAATTATTATTATACACAGCTAAACCATTTTCATAAGAGTCCTCATAAACTATAGCCCATATTATTGCAAAAAACTCATAATATTTTCATATTGATTACAACTTTAGGTAGAGTTTGGGCTTGAGACTCAAACAAAAAAAAACCCATATTTTAGACTTTTTGGTTCACCCAGATAATTATCAAAACATAACTCAAAATATCAAATGAAACTTTGAACACACTTAAGGCATGTTAACAAAGGTGCTCACAAAGTTTCATCATCATCAGAAGTCATACGTAAGAAGTTATGGATTCAAATAACTCGTAAAATAAATGAAAATAGGTTGTGTATTTTTTTCAGGTGTCTGAATTATCTCACCAGACATCTAAATTTTGAAACAGACATCTGGTCATTTGAACTAGACGTCTAATCTTCGAAAGATAGAAACTCAAATTTTATAAAAATAAAATAGAGACATCTGAAAATCCATCTAGATGTCTGAATTGGACACCTGACATCTGAAAATCCTAACTAGACATCTGAAACTAGGTTTTTAGCATATTTTTCAAAATTCCAACATAGAATTTTCTCGTATCTATATCACTTTGGGATACTTATCTACACTTTTCCAACATGAAAACCCGAAATTAACATATATGGAACACATATCATGATCTTAGATTTGATAAAAGTACAACTTATCATTTAGGATTTTGTAAGAACTGGAAGAAACATCGTTAAAATTTGCCAAACAAATGTAGAATAAAATTTGACACGTAAAATAATCAAAACCTAGCATATGAAACATAGCCTACTAGTCTTCATTAGATTTTTATAACTCTTGGATCAATGTTCGAATACGTACATGTTGTTTACCAAAGCCAATTATATAACTCAAGAATTCGTCAAATATGAGATAAGATACAATTATGGTGATCAAAATACATTTAATACAAAGAATTCAAATATGTATTTAAGAATCAAAGGTAGAAAGTAGCAGGATGGTACTTACCTAATTCTACCGAAAAGATGACCTTAGGGTTGATGAACGTACGTCAAAAGCTCTTCTATTCTTTTTCCAAGCTTGGCTAGTCCGGTGAGTTGTCAGAATCTAAAAAATTCTGATTTTTAGGGTTTTGTTGGCCTTATAAAGTAATTTCGGCTTGACGGGTTAACTAATGGGTTGACCGCTTTTGACTTGAAACTCATTTAGTTTTTTAACAAATAAACCCTTCTAAAAACTTCTATTTTAATAACTAAAATATAGAGATCTCTAACTAATAAACAAAAAGGAACCATTCATCTCTTAAGAAAAGTTTCTACCCCTCTTAAGAAAAGTTTCATCCTTGAAACTTCTCACTTTACATAGCAACTACGGATAATGGCATAGCTAGCTGAATTCAGCTAGCTACACCATTGTTGGAATTAATCTTGATTTCATTGTGTAATTAATGGTGTAAATTAATTAGGAGGTTTCCTATTAGTAAGGAATACCAATAATTTCCTTGTAACGTATAGAGGTTACCTATTAGTAGGGGATACCAAGAGATACTTTGTAATTAAGTTTTGGCTATAAATATAGTCTATTGTGGTAATGAAATAGTATCCTGTTAATACAAAGCAAAACCTTCATCTTGTTTTCTCTGTTCATTCTTCATTTGGTATCAGAGCCACACCTAAATTCCTCAGCCAAAAAGAAATGTCTTCTGCATCCTCAGCAATGTCTGACACGGCGACGTCGAAGTTCTCGATGAAGGATGGGTCGATGACCATCCATTATCCTTTGCTGACGAAGGATAACTACTCGTCGTGGGCATTGAAGATGCGGGTTTTCATGGGCGTGAATGGAGTTTGGGATGTAATCGAACCAAAAAATCAAGATGAGGCGATGGATAGCAAGAAGGATTCGATGGCGTTAGCCGCCATCTATCAAAGTATCAGCGAGGAGACGCTAATGCTGATCTCAGAGAAGAAAACGGCCAAAGAAGCATGGGAGATGCTAAAGACAATGCACATGGGCGCGGAGCGCGTCCGAGAAGCAAAAATTCAAACCCTGCGATGGGAGTTTGAATGTCTTCGCATGGGAGATGCGGAGACGGTCGATGACTTTGCTATGAAGTTGACAACCAACGTCAATAGGATCCGTGCATTAGGAGACAAGGTCGAAGAGACCTATGTTGTTCGGAAGCTTCTCCGTGCGGTACCCGAAAAATTCCTGCAAATCGTGTCTACGATGGAACAATTCGGGGACTTGAAGACCATGACCTTGGAGGAGGTCATTGGGTCTCTGAAAGCCCACGAAGAACGGCTCTCTAGCCGTCAAAGACCCACCAATGAGAAGGTGGAGGAGCGGGTTCTACTGACGGAATCCGAATGGAAGGCAAAATATGATACCGCATCAAGCTCCTCAAAGGGACGAGGTGGTGGGCGTCATTTTCGTGGGCGAGGCCGTGGCCGTGGCTATAGACCCAATGATGGGCGTGGTCATGGGCCAACTCATCAAGAGAAGACTCGGGACAAAAGCAAACTCCAATGTTACAAGTGTAGCAAGTTCGGGCACTTTGCATACAAGTGCCGTTCCGAGAAGACCGAAGACAAAGCCCACTTTGCGAAGCGGGATGATGATGCGCCAGCTCTTCTCAAAGCCGAGTTGTGTGAACTCGGACATTCGGAGGAGTGTGAGGATGTATTGATGCTCAACGAGGAGAAGGTGATGCCAAACCTTCATGAAGTTGAGGCGTGGTACCTCGATACCGGGGCTAGCAATCATATGACGGGTTGCAAGGAGAAGTTCTCCGACCTAGATGAAAGCGTCAAGGGGAACGTAAAGTTTGGTGATGAATCCGTCGTCAATATTTGTGGGCGTGGAACTATCTTGTTCCAATGTCAAAATGGGCAACATCTCACGTTGTCCAATGTCTATTATATCCCGAAGCTCCGAAGCAACATCGTGTCCATTGGACAACTTGATGAACACGGATGTGCAAGCACAATAAAGGATGGCTCTCTTAAGATCTTCGACAACACAGGGAGGCTATTGGCTAATGTGAAGCGGAGTCGAAACAGGTTGTACGTCCTTGATCTTAGCCTTGCCCAACCCGTGTGCTTGATG
Source organism: Asparagus kiusianus (assembly GCA_022839385.1). NCBI lineage: Eukaryota > Viridiplantae > Streptophyta > Magnoliopsida > Asparagales > Asparagaceae > Asparagus > Asparagus kiusianus. The sequence goes on from BQKN01000620.1 coordinate 252,996, forward strand.
GTGAACCTCAAGGAGAAGTCGTGGCTATGGCATGCACGCTATGGTCACTTGAACTTTCCGGCGCTAAGGAGCTTAGCGCACAAGAAGATGGTTGAAGGCATGCCGGTCTTGGGGCAACAAGATCAACTGTGTGATGGGTGCTTGATTGGAAAGCAACATCGCACGCCATTTCCATCCTCCTCGACGTATCGTACAGAGAAGCCCCTTCAACTTATTTACGCCAATCTCTGTGGACCGATCACACCGGCGACACCGAGAGGTAACCAATATTTTCTGCTATGTGTAGATGATTTCAGTCGTTACATGTGGATCAGTCTTATCAAAAGCAAGGATGAGGCTTTTAATGCATTTAAGAAGATCAAATCACTAGCGGAGATGGAGGTCGACCTAAGGTTGAAAATGTTGCGGACGGATCGAGGAGGGGAGTTCACCTCAAAGGACTTCTCCAGTTATTGTGAAGGACTGGGCATCAAAAGGCAATTCACAGCACCATATTCGCCGCAACAAAACGGTGTTGTGGAGCGGAGGAATCAGACTATCATTGAGATGGCAAGGAGCTTGTTGAAGAGCAAGAATATGCCCTCATTCTTTTGGGGAGAAGCAGTGAATACGGCTGTCCATATCCTCAACCGTGCACCGACGAAGAGTCTCGAAGGGATGACACCATATGAAGCTTGGTGTGGGCGGAAGCCGAAGGTCCACTACCTTCGTGTCTTCGGATGCGTTGCACATATGAAAAACATGCAACCACACCTGAAGAAGCTGGAAGATCGCAGCAATCCTATGGTGTTTCTCGGCTACGAAGATGGGTCCAAAGCTTACCGGTTGTATGATCCGGTACACAAGAAGATGCATGTTAGTCGCGACGTACGATTCGAGGAGGACAAAGCATGGTGTTGGGAGCAAACACCACGTAAGCACAACGAGGAGGAGAGTGATTCACGGCCCGTGGGATCATTCATTGTGCTTGGTTACGATGAAGACGGAGCCCCCGAAAGAGCCCCAGAAACTGCAGCAGCGACCGGCTCTGAAACTGCAGTAGCAACCGGCTCTGAAACTGCAGCAGCGAACTCTGAAACTGCAGCAGCGAGCTCTGAAACTGCAGCAGCAAAGGGCTCTGTAACTGCAGCAGCTACCTCCCCGACTGCACCTCCAGAAACTCCAGAAACTCCTACCTCTCCTACCTCCTCATCCATGGTGCCACGGAAGTATCGTTCTCTTAAAGATATCTACCAACAAGAAGAGGAAGATGAAGATATACTCTTAATGACTGCAGAGGAGCCTGTAAGTCATATTGAAGCCGAGCAACATGAGTGTTGGAGGCTTGCGATGAGGGAAGAGCTTGAGTCCATTGTTAGCAACAACACCTGGGAGTTAGTACACCTACCAGCTGGACACAAACCTATCGGACTTAGATGGGTTTACAAGGTGAAGAAGGACTCAAGAGGAGTGGTAGTTAAACACAAGGCCCGGCTCGTCGCGAAGGGATATGTTCAGCGCCAAGGGGTGGACTTTAATGAAGTCTTTGCACCGGTGGCGAGGCTTGAAACCGTGAAGTTAATCTTGGCTTTAGCGGCGCAAAGAGGATGGGAGGTACATCATATGGACGTCAAATCAGCCTTCCTCAACGGTGATCTTATCGAGGAGGTATACGTCTCTCAACCCCCTGGCTTTGTTGAAGTAAGAAATGAGAAAAAGGTACTCAAGTTGAGGAAAGCTCTCTATGGACTGCGCCAAGCTCCACGAGCTTGGAACTCGAAGTTGGACAAGAGCCTCATCACCCTTGGTTTCGAGAGATGCCCACAAGAACATGCGGTCTACAAGAAGAGCGTGGGGAGCTCCAACTTGCTAGTTGGGGTGTATGTCGATGATCTTATCATAACGGGGTCAAATGTCGCCGATGTAGCAGAGTTCAAGACCCAAATGAAACAGCTTTTTTCTATGAGTGACCTTGGGCTTCTAAGCTACTACCTTGGGATTGAAGTGGAGCAATCATCTCAAGGGACCTCGCTGTGTCAATCAGCGTATGCGGCTAGTATCCTTGACAAGAATGGGATGGCGGAATGCAACTCTTGTCAGACCCCTATGGAAGCAAGGCTCAAACTCAGCAAGGTGAGTCCTAATCCTCCAGTTGACGCCACCAACTATAGGAGCATAGTTGGGATGTTGAGATACCTCGTGCACACAAGGCCGGATATCTCGTATGCGGTTGGGATAGTGAGCCGCTACATGGAGGCACCAACCACACAGCACATGGCAGCTGTAAAGCAAATCCTTCGATACTTACGGGGCACTTTGCGCCTCGGTTGCTTCTATGCAAAAGAGGAGGAGAAAGATCCACATCTCATTGGCTTTAGTGATGCTGATCTTGCTGGGGATGTGGATGATCGAAAGAGCACCACGGGGTGGGTTTACTTCCTCGGCTCTAGCATGATTAGTTGGGCCTCACATAAGCAAAAGATTGTGGCATTGTCTTCATGCGAGGCCGAGTATATCGCAGCCGCAACTGCAGCCCAACAAGGAGTATGGCTTGGGCAGTTACTAGCAGACTTGGTGAAAATGGATTCAGTCAAAGTCACTCTCAAGGTGGACAATAAGTCCGCAATCTCGCTTTGTAAGAATCCAGTCTACCATGACAGAAGCAAGCACATTGACACGAGATATCACTACATTCGTGAATGTGTTAATCAAGGAAATATTACAGTAGAGCACGTGAGCACGGAGAATCAGCTCGCCGATATTTTGACGAAGCCACTTGGACGAGTCAAGTTCTTGGAGATGCGTCAAAAGATCAGACTGCAAGAAACAAAAACGGCAACAAGATTAAAGGGGTGAATGTTGGAATTAATCTTGATTTCATTGTGTAATTAATGGTGTAAATTAATTAGGAGGTTTCCTATTAGTAAGGAATACCAATAATTTCCTTGTAACGTATAGAGGTTACCTATTAGTAGGGGATACCAAGAGATACTTTGTAATTAAGTTTTGGCTATAAATATAGTCTATTGTGGTAATGAAATAGTATCCTGTTAATACAAAGCAAAACCTTCATCTTGTTTTCTCTGTTCATTCTTCAACCATTACACATCCAAAGTGTTTTAAAATGTTGATTCACCAACAACTGGAAGTTGAAGTTATTTGAAGCCAAAAATGTTTAATAATCCTTCACTTTATGACACGAAAAGACTCCTTAAATGATTTAAAACTGTTCAACATCATAAAAATTCTAATTCAAAACTTTTTGTCAAAACTCAAATGTCAAATATACTCCTTTTTGAAACTCGCTATGTATTGTAAAACTTTCTCCTTGTCAAAACTAAAATTCTAAAGAATAATTTATTCAAAACTTTGAATCAATAATTTCTCCTAATTATAATTGCATAAATGTAATATAAATTCTTTAAAACAAAAATTGAGTTTTTAAAATTGCATCAAATTTCATCTCAGGGTTTAAAATGCAAAATCTTTAAACAACCAAATCTTTCACTTAGGCATTCATCAAAATTTCTCCATATATCATGTTAGAAAACTAAAATATTTTATATGAGTAAGCTCATAAACTTTCTAAAATACTTTATATTAGTAAGCTCATAAACTTTTACAAAAGAAATTTTGTGTAAATTTTAAATTCTCATCAAACAGGGTCTAAATCACAAAATGAATTTCCTCACAAACATTTTTCTACAATCCAAGGATAAAAATTTTCTTAATAACAATAGAGAATTTATCAGAACTCTTTTTACAGAACAGAAATAAATTTTTCAAAAAAACAAAAAACAAACCAATTAACCCAAAGTAGTTTTTTGTGAAAAATCGCCCGATCAGACGTATGACTGGCACATACAGACATCTAGTATTAGATTTAAATCGACACCAAAATGTCTCAGATTAGATTCCATGTGTCTTAATCTCTTTCCAAATTCTTATCCAAAGGTTTCCACCTCTTCCAAATGCTTCCCCAACTCATTTTCTACCCAATTCTAGCCTATTTAAGAAATTGGAGCCCTCAATTCTCTCTATCAAACCCTGATCTAAAACCCTAGCTTAGATTCCCCTCCAAAACTCTCTCTCTCTCTCTCTCTCTCTCTCTCTCTCTCTCTCTCTCTCTC